>APFE030310149.1:253612-335350 GCA_000404065.3 Pinus taeda
AAGTATGGTTGTCCTAGTAATACATCACAAACCTCAAGGGGAGCAATGTCACACAATACCTCATCCGTGAAGGGCTTGATGTTGTATGGAAGGTGACACTGTTGGCTCACGCGAAGATCTCGTCCTTGGTGAAGCCACCCAAGGGTGTATGGTTGTGGATGTGTTGTGGTCGGTAAGCCCAACTACTTCACGACCTCTGCCGAAATGAGGTTCTTTTGACTCCCGCTATCAACAATGAACTGTATCGTGGAGCCCTTTACCCACATCTGGGAGTGGAAGAGACGTTCCTCCTCCTCTGGATCTTCGGGTTCATTTTTCTGGATCTTTACGGTAGCAACAGTGGCACTGTGATCCGCATCAATGATTTGCTTCCCTTTTTCATACCCCTTATCGGGTTCTGACTCAGAGTCGGAACATGCATCTGATTCTCAAAACTTTTAGCTCAGCCACCAGTGACTACTTGGCTCGACACTCACTTGTGTTGTGAGTGGAGCTCTTATGGAACTTGCACCATTTTCCAGTGTCCTTTCTCGGCTTTGCAGCATTGTTCTTTGCTTGCAGCTTCGGCTGTTTGTCTTGGGTTGTCCCGCCTTCGCTTTTCCCTCTGTTTTGTGGTTTAGGGGCACCTTTCCCCTGCTTTGAATTCGCAGATCCAAAATCTCGCTTCTTTTGTTTCAACTTCTATTCAACCTTGACGGAATACCGGTATGCTGTGCCGAGCGAGGAGATGTTTAGGAATTGTATTTCTTCCTAGATGTACTTGTGCAGGCAGCCATGATATTTGAGTATCAAATGTTGCTCCGAATCCTTGATACCCAACTTTGTGCGAAGGGTATGGAAAAGATTGGTGAACTCCGGCACGTCTTGGTCCCTTCCCTGCCGCAGCGTGGTCCACTTTATGTATTCATCCTCATAGCTCCCGACAGGGTAGTACTGCTCCTTGATGGCAGCCCAGAACGAGTCCCAGGTGGGTGCGGCTGAAAATAGTGAACCAGTACTTTCATCCTTCTGCTCGCAGTAGGTTTCCCACCAGTCCTTGACGTGGGTGGCTGCTTTGAGAAGAGCAAAAACAATCTTTTCCCGACTCGAAAATTCATGAACAGAAAAATAACCCTCTAGGAGATTTAACCATTTATCTACGGCATCGGTGTCTATCTGACCCTCGAATATGGGGATTTCAAAATTAACTTGTACCTTAAAGGGTGTGGCGTTTCCAAAGAAGCTGCTGGAAGCCGATGCACCGCTTCTGGGTAGCCGCTGAAGGATCTGCGCAAAGCTGTCCATCATCGCGTTCCGTTGTCGCTCGAGCGCTTCTTCGAGCAAGATTTTGATGGGATCTCCTGCCCCCTCGTCTTTCTTCTTGTCCGCCATGGGAGGCCGTTGGGATTTTCGAGGTTGGTCTTGCAAAGGTTTGACCAGTTCAAGCCCTAACTCCTTATATCCTGACCTTGTTGGGGACATGCAAAGAAAAACAGGGAAAAAGCAGACCGCTCTGATACCACTGATCCGGATTTAAACATGAACGCAATAAATTAAGAGATAACCATATACACCAATATGCAGCGGAAATAATACTTCATTTCATTAATGGACAATACTGAAATATGCTTACAATCAGAAATGGAAATAAACTAGCTAGGGCGATGGTAGCTTATCTCTGAGAAGAGATGTGATGGCTACATGCCTCTGAACTGTGTTACAATGAGGCTCGAAGGCTATTGTTTGAGAAACAATGAAAAACCCTTCATCCAAAACCTAACCCTAGGAGATGAAACGCCAAACTGTGGGCCCCATTTGGGGGAAACTTGGTACATCAACTTCCCGGGGTCGTAACTTTAGCATATGATCTCTGTTTGACGCGTACAATAGCTCATTAGAAAGATCTATTCGAGCACTATCATTGTTGGAATGGGAAACATGGGTCCATTTCATGGACCCATGTTGCCCCTGGATTCCCCAAAAAACATCGTTAAGGGCCTCAAAACGGCTCCAGAAGTTCAGGACCCGAAAAAGTACTAAAAATAGTAAGTTGTGCAACAATTAAGGAAACTGAAAAGGCTGAGAAAGACAATGGTGGGGGTCCAAGTGGACTTGGCAGGTGGCCACCAATATCCACCTGGATCATTAGAGTAGTTGTTCTTTCTTCAAGTTGCTTAAGTAGTTTGTTGCAGTAACAAAAGATACAAAAAGGCTACCAGCGGGTCTTGATATCATTTCTCCCTCCTTGGGACCATGATTTGAGGTCAAGGCACTACTGCTGCCACCAAAAACATAGTCTTTGCTCTTTCAATGTGATTGCTAGTGTGATATTTCAAGTTGAAGAAGTTGATATTAGTTTGGATTCAGATGCTTAGATCATTTCCTATTCATTTACCATGGTTCTCTCATAATTTTATGTTCATAAAGTTTTGTTCAACATTTTTTTGGTTTTAGGTCAGAATTAGGTTAAGACAGACAAAACTCTATTTTTTGGCTCTTGCTTTGGTCAGTTTTGAGAAGTAAGTATGCAGCTATCTCGTAGAACATTATAGATTATCATTCCTCCATAACGGAGCCTTTACTAATTCATCTCTCATATATTTCCCCACTCTTTTGCCATATTTCACCAATGTGCCCTAATTTATGCATTTTTTCCATAAAGTTGCTTTCTTGCCCTTTGAAAAAATCCAACCATCTCCTTCATTCTTGATCTTCATTGACAAAGTCCTAGACCCCTCAACACCTTCATCCAGCCTTCATTTCCCTTTTCCTGTCATTTTTCCACCTTCAAACCTCTAAAAACCACTTTTGACCTCCTCCTGTACAACCTCTTGTAGATCCCGTGCAACCTCCTATAGAACTTCATGCGAGTGATTTTTCAAAGTCTGATTATAATGGAAGTCTCCACAAGGGTACTAGGGACTTCTTAGGACCTCACCACACCTTCCTCACCTCCCGCAAAAGTCAACTCCATCTCCCTTGGCCACCACACCTCTACACAGTCGCACCCAGTCAAACCATAACCATAATAATTCCACATAAAAATACTCAAAAGTACAAAAAGATGATTTCTTCCCTCTCTCTTTAGAAGTAGCTTGAATAAATAAAATTTTCCTTTTCAATAATCAATGGCACCCATTTCAGTAGTTTCCATCTCTTTTCTTGCACAACTAGGGTTTGCTAGGGTTTGCTAGGGTTTGCATTTCATTTCAATTTTTCTTCTTTTTTCTGCAAGTAGAATAGCCTCTATAGAGTTGGCTTTTTTCCATCACAGTAAAAGCTTCTTCTGAGAATTCATAGAAGTTGGCCTAAGCTCCTAGCGAACTTGCGCCAACTAATCAAGTGATAACCTGTAGTAAGAGCTAGTACTTGTGCATACAACATTGTCACTTCCAAATTTGTTATGAACAATCGGGTTGATAAAATTAAAGAAGGAAGCCCCAGGAATTGCAACATTATTTCTACGATACTAGAGCTCACCACTCTTTTTGGTCCCATTTCTGGGGAAGAATCAAAGTATTTTGTGATTACTGATTTTCTTCTCTTTTCCACTACAACATTTAGCTAAGTAGTTTATTTCAAGAAAAGTAGAGTAGTTGTTTCATTTCAATTCTGCAAGAGTAGATTAGGCATTTCCTCCTTTCATTTCAATTCTACAATTTCCATTTCAGCAAGTGTAGATTAGACATTTCCTGTTTTCATTTCAATTCCACAATTTCATTTCAGTAAGAGTAGACTAGACATTTCTTGCTTTCATTTCAATTTTGCAATTTCCATTTCAGCAAACGTAGATTAGTCATTTCTTGGTTTCATTTCAATTCTGCAATTTCATTTTAGCAAGTTCATTTCAATTAGTTGCAATTTTTTGTTCAATACATTTTAGTTTTGTAGGTACAATCAGAAGAAAAAACAAAAATCACCCAAAAAAATATTTTCTTTCATGCCTCGTACGAGTAGAGACAATTCAGATAAATTCCTACCAAACACCCCCACCACATCACTAAGTCACCCTTCTCTCTTCTTTGGTGGCAATGATCCAAAAGAACCTATAGGTGAACCTCCAGAGATATACAAAGATCCTATAACAAAAGAAGAGCAAGACACCATTCCTCCTGAGAACATGGTTGAAAATAGAAATGTTAGAGGAAATGGAGAAAGAATAGAAGGTGCATTTCCTATTCGAGAGACCAATGGGGACACAAAAATGAAAAACATAAGCCCTTCAACCTTACCTCACTTCCATGGATTGACTACCAAAAATCCTCATACCTTCTTGTTTGAACTTTTTGTTCTCTGTCAAACCTATGACTATGTAGAAGATGAGCAAAAGTTGAAATTGATTCCTTCTACACTCAAGGATGTAGCATTGCGCTAGTTTATGGGGTTACCTGGAAACATTATCAAAACTGGTGCTCAGATGCAACAAGCCTTTAACAACAAATATCGAGACTACTATAGGTCAAAGGATACCAAGGAAGAAATCTTCCAAATGAGCATGGGAAGTGATGAATCTTTAGAAGACTATGAAGAAAGATTTCAACTCAGTTATAAGAGGGCCATGTGCATACTTGACCCTGAATCTCTAAAGTTAGTTATGCTTAGAGGAGTCCCTGAAGACCCTCTATATACCCTCCATTTTCTAGCTGGGGGAGACATCTATCAAATACCTTATGATGACATAAAGACTGTGTTTAGAAACCATTCTAGGTCAGCTAGAAAGAGAGGTAAGGGAAGTCAACCTTTAGCCAGTACATCCTCATTTAGTTCATCCCTTAGAAATGAACTTGAGAATCATGTGGAAGATTTCAAGAGCAAGGTGAGGCAGACTCTTGCCATGCAGATGGATACCCTACATATCAAAAGGAAAAAATAGGAAGCCAAGAGGTCTTTGGCCATCTTTTGTCCCAGGTGCACTCGAAAGCATCATAGGAACGAATGTCCATTGCACTCTATAGAAGTGTGTTTAGTCTGTGAAGAAGTGTTTAGTCTGTTAATTAAAGTTGCATATCATAGGGCTGAATGAGGCACTGAACCACTCTATTTAATGAACCAAAGGAGGCCACATGGACCCACACCTTACCAACAGGGAATTCAAGGGATATCTCAAAGCTATTACAACCCTACTCAAGTCACTTGCATGCCTTCTTGGGGTCCTCCTACTCATCCTTCCTAGTTAACACCCCTTCCTTGGTAATATCCTCCTCAATACAAGGCTCCGCCAGTTGCTCACTCATTTCACTCTTATGCTCAGCCACAAACTTAGTAGAATGCACCTCATCAATGGTGGAGGCCCCATTATAACTCTCCTCCTACTATTTTTCCTCCACCACCTACTCAGCCACAACCCTTACCTCCTGTTCCTCCAAGAAATCCCCAAATACCTACTCAACCGAGCATGAGCCCCAACAACAGATAGGCCCAGTAGGTACACAGTGGAGAAACATCATGCCTGAACTATGCTGTGGAGATTCAGGAGATTAACCTACAATCTAGGAAGGTTGTCCCAAATAGCCAACCTCCTCCTAAGGAGGATGAGGAAGAAAAAAAGGAAAGTGAACCAAAAGTCATTCCACCCTTTCCTGAGAGACTAATTGGAACCAAACAATTGACCTGAGAAGAAACTGAACTTTTGGGAGAATTGAAATAGTTATGTGTAAAGATACCACTTCTCCAAACCATAAAGGATGTGCCTATATACACAAATATGATCAAGGAGAAGTGCTTCACGTACCCAGGCAGGTGCAAGAGACATGCCACGACTATCAATTTCATAGGTCAACTGTCCAACCTGATGTTGGGGCAGGTAATATGTCCTAAATATCTAGACCCTAGGAGTCCTGTAGTCAATATCCACATCAATGGCACCATAATCCCCCATACCTTGATTGATCTAGGGGCCTCCATTAATGTGCTGACCAGGGACACTATGCTCAAACTCAACCTTCAGGGCTCTCAACAAAATACCTCAACATTATTGCAGCTAGCAAACTACTCCACCATGACTCCTGAAGGGATTGTGGAAGATGTAATGGTCTCTATTGATTCCTGGGAGTACCTTGCTGATTTCCTGGTTCTCCAGCCAAAGGAAAAACTCACCGGGTATTCTCTCATCCTGGGAAGACCTTTATTGGTTGTTGTAGATGCCTACATCAGTTGTTGAGCTGGGAACATGACAATCAAGAATGGGCATATGTTTAAACAACTAGTCCTCTATCCTCCTACCCAGCCATGGGGGGTCCACAGGTAGAGGATGATCTTATTGAAAACTTGATTCAGAATACAACCCCCAGTGAATTTCCATTAATAAATATGGTGGAAGAAACCCAAGATAATCCTTTAGTTGATATCTGTGTGGCTGATACTTAGAGAAAAAACCTTGAAGATCAAATCATCCTTATCCACCTCTCTGGAGAAGGAACTATGTAGCTTATTGAACAATCGTTTGGATGCTTTTTCTTGGAGCTATAAGGAGATGAAGGGAGTCCACCCTTCAGTCTATACTCATCACATTTATATTAAAGAATATTGTAAGCTAGTCAGGTAGCCTTAGAGGAGGATGAACCCAACCCTTAAGGACATTGTCAAAGAAGAATTGCAAAAGTTGTCGGATGCAGGATTCATCCATCCCATCTTTGACAGTGAATGCGTTTCTCCTTTGGTGCTAGTGCCAAAGGAAAACGGGAAGTGGAGGATCTGTGTAGATTATCAAGAACTAAACAAGGCCACCAAGAAGGACCAATTCCCTTTGCCTTTCATAGATCAAGTGTTAGATGGCCTGGAAGGGAAGAAGTTGTTCTCCTTCCTAGATGGGTTTAGCGGGTACAACCAGATCCAAATCAATGGAGAAGACCAAGATAAGACCACTTTCACTTGTCCTTGGGGCACTTTTGCCTACCGGGGCCTTCCTTTTGGGTTGTACAATGCTCTTGCCACTTTCTAGAGAGCAGTATTGAGCATATTTGTTGAACTGGTTCAAGATTCAGCAAAAATCTATATGGATGACTTTACACCATATGGTTCTAAATTCTAGGAAGCTCTGACTAACTTGGGAAAAGTTTTAGCTAAGTGTATTAAAATGAGTCTGTCTCTCAGTCTTGAAAAATCCAAATTCCTGATGACTGAAAGGATCGTGCTAGATCATACAATTTCTCAGAAAGGATTACAGGTGGATCCCAACAAGATTGCTATCATTCAAAGGGTCCCACCTCCTCAAAAGGTAAGAGATGTTCGAAGTTTTCTAGGCTAAGTAGGGTACTATAGAAGATTTATTAAGGATTTTAGTAAGCTAGCCTCTCCATTGTTTGGTCTTTTGGGAAAAGATGTTGAGTTCATATGGAATGACAAGTGTCAAGAAGCTCTGGATGCCATGAAAGGTAAGCTGGTAACTACCCCAATTTTGAGAGGTCCAAATTGGGCCCTACCTTTCCACATTCACATAGATGCCTCAAACAAAGCGATAGGAGCAACCTTAGGGTAGGTTGAGGAGAAGTTGGCTTATGCCATATATTTTGTCAGTAAAAACCTGTCCAAGGATGAACTAAACTACACTATAACCGAAAAGGAGCTCCTAGTTGTAGTCCATTCCTTAAACAAGTTAAGGCACTACATCAAAGCTATCAAACATTCGTACACACTGATCATGTTGCAATTAGGTATTTGATGAATAAACCAAATGTATATGATTGTATCATTAGATGGTTACTTTTATTGCAGCAATTTGATTTGACCATTGTTGATAAGCCAGGTATGGAAAATGTTGTTGTTGATTTTCTGTTTAAACTAGATCTGCCTGTAGGTGAAGAAGGAATGGTGGATGATCAAATGCCAGATGAACAACTATTTTCTATTTCAGTACTCTCTCCATGGTTTGCTGATATAGCAAATTATTTAGTTTCAGCACAGTTTTTGCCACACCTATCCTCAAAAGAGAAGAGCAAGATCATAAGGAAAAGTTCCCCATTCACCTCGATTAGGGGAAATATTTTTAAACTTGGCCCAGATCAGATTTTGAGGTGGTATATCAGGGAGGATGAAGTTTTTGACATCCTCCTAACCTGTCATGATGGGTTCTGTAGGGGCCACTTTGCGGCAAAAATGATTGCCTTCAAAATTCTACAAGCAGGTTACTATTGGCCCAGTCTTCATCAAGATGTCAGGAGATATATCAGCCAATGTGACCGATGTCAAAGGATGGGGAAACCTACTCCAAGGAATGAGATGCCCCTACAAGCTCAAGCGACTTTCAAGCCATTTGAGAAGTGGGACATGGACTTTGTGGGTCCGATCAACCCCTTTCAAAATAGAAATCTTACATCATTCTGTGTACTAATTATCTGACAAAATGGGCAGAAACCAAGGTGATCAAGGCAAAAAATAGAAGAAAAAGTAGCTGAGTTTTTGAGGGAAAATATCTTCGACAAGTTTGGATATCCAAGAGAGTTAGTCACAGATCAAGGAAGTCAGTTTACCTCCAATTTGCTTGAATACCTACTCACACACCACAAGATTAAGCACAGAACTTCCACCCCTTATAATCCATAAGCAAATGGACAGGTGCAAGTCACTAATAGTGCTTTGGAAGGGGTTTCAACTAAGGTAGTGAGCAACAGCAGAAGAGATTGAGTAGATCGATTGGTTGAGGCTACTTGGGCCTATAACACCACCTAGAAAACCACCACAGGGTTCACACCCTATGAGTTGGTCTTTGGGAAGAAGGCTCTACTGTTAATAGAATTTGAATATAACACATTAAGGATGGCAGCTTAGTTAGACCTAGATCTCAGCCATGCACAAAAGGAAAGATTGCTTTAGCTAAATGGATTGGATGAACAGAGAATGTAGGCCCTACTCCACTCAAAGGTAGTCCAACATCAGAGAAAAATATGGCATGACAAACACCTCAAAGTAAAACAATTCCAGCAAGGAGATTGGGCACTATTATATGATTCAAGATATAAAGATTTCAAGGGAAAATTGAGAACAAGATGGTTGGGCCCATATATAGTGGAACAATGCAATGACAATGGTTCAGTCTTGATCTGAACCATTGATGAAGAAGCCATCCCCATGCTCATCAATGGGCATAGGTTGAAGATCTACAGGAAGCCCCTTTCCAAGTAGGAAGTGATTGAGAATATAGGTAAAATAGTGTTGGTAGTGGAGTAGGTTCCTGTCTCCACTCCACCCACACCCTAAGGAAAAAACCAAAAAAAAAAGGAAATAAGAGAGAAAAAAAAGAAATAACAGAAAAAAATAGAAAAATGAATAAAATATCTTTGGATGAAAACCTCTTGGAGGCACCCAGGGCAGGAAGTGATGGTGAAAACCTCTTGGAGGCACCCCAACTGTCTCATTACAAAAAAAAAAAAAAAAAAAAAAAAAAAAAAAAAAAAAAACTAAATTCTTTTGAATAAATTGTAGGTTACGGGAGGGTCACCCAAGACAAAAAGACATGGCTAGGTTGCATATGCCCTTCATAGTCCATCCCTCCATCTCCGTTATCCTTTCCCAAGCCTTGGTTTCATTTGTTCTGAAAATTTCCCATCCTAAAGGAAACTTTGTGTATTCTACAAGAGGCTCCTGTCGAAACTACAAAAAGCCCAAAATGAAGTTCAGAGAAGAACCCGAGCGGTGGAAATTTGTCTAGAAGGCCTATGAACCTCCCTACCACCAACCATCCACCTAAATCTCCATTCCATCCTTGCACACCCTCAGTTCCGCTCGCCTTTTTCTTTCCCTGCACAGACAAATAAAAAATTCTATTTTTTTTTCATTTTGTAAACACAAAAAAATAATGAAAAATAAATCAACAACATTCTTTACTTCTTCCTACCTAATGCCTCCGAGCTGCTATTTCTTTCATTCAAAACCTTCTTCAACTGTCTTTTCAGCCCTTGCTCAAGCATTAGCCTGAAATTTCAGAAGGAGACGCAACTATAGGAAATCCTGTAGGATCCTTGTAGCAACTGATCACTTTCAAAAAGAACTCCAAAGATAGGGTGAGCACACCCTAGATGTATGCAACATGCAAGGAGAAGAGCTTGAATGAAAAATCACCAACATAAGCCAAAGGTGGAGAATGCAAAGCACCAGAGAAAACAACAATGAGGAAATGAAGTGCCAAAGTCCGAAGCATGCAGAGCACAACAACGACTAATAGGTAAGTGGCTAAACCTATTCCTTGATTACATGAATATTATTTAGGAACTGCATGAACTATTGGTATGGTTACGATTAAATGGAATCAGTGGCAAGCTAACTAGCCACTCTCATTCAATTCACACACCCTCGTGGAGTTCAAATGAGCCTTGTCCAATTCAAAATGTAGATCGGATACGTAGTCATCACATGTGGCCCATCAACTCGAGAAGAAAACAACTTACAACCGGTAGTGGTGGTGGCTTATAATGGGAATAAGGGAGGTGATGGTAGTTAGGCGACATGAAAAACCATAATGAGACTGGCATAGGACCAACAGTCCGGATGGGGATAACGTACCCATCTAGCCACCTCACCTCATCACTGCAGATTACGCCATCAGATTATTTACAATGTAGTCTAAGCCTCCACCACCTTTTGTTTCCATTTGCATTGATGAGTTATTGACTGACATACTCATATACCACCTTCAGAACAACGTACCAATCAATTTCTGCCAGTTTTTCAAAACCTTCCCGCCTATTGGGCTCTACAAGAGCACTACTACATTCTACAGGAGTAGGAACACCGTCTACAGGAGGCTTTCTATAGGAAGGCCAGAGAGCAGCTCTATAGAAGAAAAATTTGGAGCTTTTGTCAAATTCGAGCTTGAAAAGAGGTAGGCTCAGGATCCCGCTTTGCATATGATAAATCTACATAAGGTGGTCGATTAAAAGTAAAGTATTGGGTTGAAAAGGAAAGGAAAAGAGAAGCTCAAAAGTCTACCTATGTTTTTTTGCATTCTACACAATCTCTCCATTTTCTTCTCTGCATTCAAAAATCTGTTTTTCTTTCCTTTCCTATATTCTCCTAAAAAAAACAGCTGCAACCATAGCAAATCAAGCCGACGAAGGAAACGAAATTGCAAGTCTGTTTACTCTGTGAGAAGAAAAAACATTGTTTTATATAGTCTTTGTTCTGTCAAAGTATGGATTTTTTCCAAAAACCAAGAAGAAAATTCAGGTTGAAATAGTTTGAAGAGAGGAAAATTTGCAAATTGATGTCGTGAAGAAGAAGCACACAGGAAATTCCTTCTCCAGTTTCAGAAAAAAAAAAAAAAAAAAAAAAAAAAAAAAAAAAAAAAAAAAAAAAAAAAAAAAAAAAAAAAAAAAAAAAACTTAGCTATCCCTCTGTTTCTGGTTTTGGAAGTTATTGCCTTCTTCCTCACCTGAGCATTTTCAGGAACCACTAAACACCATGCCAGGACGTTTTATGAGAAAGAAGCCTTTGAACTCCAACAAATTGCATGAGCACCCCAAGGTGGTGGCCCTCTTTGCTGGGGAAAACTGGATTTCTTTCTTTGAGATAATTCATGGATATGATGAGGAGGTGACTGAAGAATTTTTAGTGTCTTCAAGACCCCATTTGAAAACACATGCTACAATTAGTTTCAGGGGTCTAACACTAGAGCTTACACTAGATTTTATTAGCAAAATCACAGGTCTTTCACTTGGTCTCCCCTCAAGCAAAGAGGAAAAACCATTGGGACAAGTTGCTAAAAAGACATTTTTTTAGCCTGATGAGCATCCTGTAGAGGTTAAGAATGGGGTTAGAGGGACAAGCTTACCTCCTCCATCGAGTGAAGTCAGCTACCATATCTTGAAGTATATCTCTTGTGAAGGGAGATTTAGTATAGTTTATGGGTATCACTTCAGCTTATTGCATGAATTGAGATATGGGATGGACCTACAAGCAGCTAGGAAACTCAATTTCCCATATTTCCTCCTTCAATCTTTGATAGAATGTGGCACCAAGTTGAACGTAGGGGTTCTAGACCAATTGGCCCACCATGGGCTCATCAAATTGTTGGTGGAGGATGCCCTACACACATACACCATCCCCATAGCTTGGGAAATATTTCGGAACATGTCTAGAGGAGATGACATCAAAACTCTTACTGATGAAATCTGTCCATCTGGTAGTGAAGAGGAGGAGCAGACAGAGGAACCTGGAAAGGAAATTCATGAGGAGCAACAAAATATTCAAATAGAAGAGGAGAAGCAAGACAAAACCACAACTACACCTAAGGTAGGAAGGAAAACAACATCAAAAGAAGAGAAAAGGAAGAGAACAGAAGCCCAAGAAGGCTCAGAAAAAGACTGCCATAGGAGAGGTAGAGACTTAGCAGGAAAAAGAAAAGACACCACCAGGGACAACAGAGACAAAAGCAGAAACAACAGACTCAGGAAAAATTGTAGAGGGTAAAGAATAAAAATAGTAGGAGGAAATATCCCCTGAAACACTAGCAAGGGAAGTAATAGTTTTGCTTGCTACGTTAAGCACTCTAGCTAAGCAAAAGGGAAAAATAAAATACAAACATCTATGTATTTGAAATCTAGGAGGAGCACTAGGATTAAGGTGGGCAAGCCCCAGCCACCATCAAAAGAACCCATTACCATTGAAGATACACCTACTGTAGGAGGAATCTTCCTCCAAAATCTCTATCACCTACAAAAGAGGGAGTCTGAAGACCTCCACCTCAAAGGAAAGGATCAATTGATGGACTCCAAAGTACTCCTGGAGGAGGCTAAAACCTCTCTATAGGAGACATTGGCCAAGCTTAAAGAAACTAAACAATTGGAAAAGCAGACAGAAGAATAGTCACAAGAGGAAGGAAAGGAAAAGGAAATACCTGAGCCAAGCCCTTAGCCTAATTTACGCTCCTATTATAATCTTCTATAAGGTGGGAAGATCATCCCACACAAATTCAATGTACCTCTTTTCTTCGAACTAGAACAAGAAAGGGTCAGAATCCACACCTGGATGTAGATTGCTAAATCTAAAGGAGTTGAAGATATAGGGTAGATGGAAAACAAGTTGAGAGAGTTGAGAAGGGAGTTGGGCATGGTAAAGCACACACAGAGCATTAGAAGAGCCCAACTACAGAAAGAAAATGAACTATTAAGAAAGTAGTTACAGGAACAGGAACCTCAAGGGGGGGACAAGTTGCCAATCTTGGAAGGGCAACAACAAGAAGAAAGAACCCTAGCAGATAATGAAGTAGCAAAGAAACAACAACAAAAAGAAGAACCACAGACCAATGTTGGAACGCTGATGAAACAATAGTAAGAAAAGGAATCACAGGCAGTAACTGAAGTGCTGATTCGAAAAAACAGTTGTAGGAAAAGGAAGCCCAGATGGTCTGCATGGCCAGCTGGGAAATGGAGGCCTTGCAGTGTAGACAACCAACTAGATCCTATTCACTATATCTGAAAGAACAGTGGCTCCAATTCCATATTAAAACTTTGGCCCAGAGGGGCACCATCCCATTTCAAGATTATGGTCAGTTTATGCATTTATTGGATAATAGTTCAGCTGAGGATAAAGCCAAATTAGCATAATTTTACCTACACAATATGGCATTACCAGACATGAACTTATGGGATCCAAATGCTGCATTGTGAGACCTACAGCTCATAGCTATGGCTTCTTGGTTGAGCCGTCAAGAAGAGAGAGTAGTGGAAATTCAGAAGATCATGACAAAGGAGCTAAGTAAGCCCCTCATGATAAAGAAAAAATGAGCAGAACCATTAGCTCTCATTTATACCCACCAACACCTAGTAGCTAATCCTAAAATTCCTCCTAACTATGTTGACAAGCAAGCACAGGCTATCACTCATTTTGAAGATATGGAGAGATTATTTGCTGATGACTACCTTCATGCTTGTATGGGAAGGTGGAATACATTGTCACATAGCCTAAAAATCAGGGAGTATCACTCCACAAATAGAATGAGGGAAGCTATGATGACAGTTCCTCTATATAAGCAATCAATGCAAAACTTGAGAGCCAACTAGATTGGTCTTAAGTTCAGTCCTCCATTGTTGTTAGGACTGTTGCAAGGGGTTAAGGAGGAGGAAGAATAAAAACAATGCGAGGAAGTGGACAGGAAAGAAGGTTTTCATGACAGAGAAGAAGACATCACACCAGAGGTTTGGGATGTCAGGGAGGCTATTAAAGCTATTAAAGATGAAGAACTAGATTAGTTTCTCAGAGGATAAGCAACCCATTCAGCAGGGGGGTGATGATTAGCCCCAGAAATGGGTAACTATATGGGCTCATTATGCTTATTATTTTCATTTAATCCGCCATTCTCAATATTTTTTTGTATGTTTTTGAATATATTTATGTCAATAGAGTGAATGGGGATGGTCACTTTTCCATGTGGTCTAATGAGCGTTTATTGCAGATTTTTTGGATAATTTTGGACAAGCACCAGGAATTTATAAGCAAACTAGTAGCCAAACTTGAGGAAACAGGACTGAGGACTTATAGGAGGGGGTCTCTACTTCATTAATGACCCCTTCTTTGATTTCTCCATCAGCAGTTTGGAGTACAAAGGTCAACAATCATGATTCCAAGGGGTAGCCGAGCAAGTCAAGTAGGGCTGTTGTTATCTTTAGTTTTAAGCATCTGTGTTCCTTAATTATAGCAGGATTATTGGGACTCCCCACTTGTACAAATAAGAAGGCTTCAAGCCTCAGTAGGTTGGCCATTTCATAGAATATTTTTGCACTTTTGTGCAGCTTTGTACTCAACTCATTTTCAAGCTCTTTTTCAAGACAGTTTTGTGATGTAACTGTTATTTTTTTATCAATGAAGATGAATCCAGTTTTGAACCTGCACTGATCTTTTCTAGAGGGCTAAAGCTCTTGGTTTAGGGCCCAACACAAGTGCCTAACACCTCCTTTGTGTATTTATATCTTTTTGCATGCACTCACAAGATAATTTTTGTTGTTTAGTGTAAATCTTGCATTGTTAAATTAGGCTATTTTTTATGGTTAGAATAGTTGTTCTTGCTTCATGTTGCTTAATTAGTTTGTTGCAGTAACAAAAAAATATCCAAAAAGGCTACCAACAAGTCTTGATCTCCTTTTTCCATCCTTGGGACCATGATTTGAGGTCAAGGCACTACTGTTGCTACAAAAAGCACAGTCTTTACTCTTCCAATGCAATTTCTAGTGTGATATTTCGAGTTGGAGAAGTTGATATTAGTTTGGATTCACATGCTCAGATCATGTATTTTTCATTTACCATGGTTTTCTTACATAATTTTTTGTTCTTAAAGTTTTTTTTAGCATTTTCATACTTTTAGGTCATAATTAGGTTAAGATAGACAAAACTCTATTTTTCGTTTCTCGCTTTGGTCAGTTTTGAGAAGTAAGTATGCAACTCTCCCGTAGAACATTACAGCTTATCATTCCTCCATAACACAGCCTGTACAAATTCATCTCTCAAATATTTCCACATTCTTTCACCATATTTTGCCAATCTGCCCTAATTTCTGCATTTTTTCTGTAAAGTTTTTTCTTGCCCTTTGAACAATTCCAACCATCTCCTTCATTCTTGATCATCATTGATAGAGTCCTATACCCCTCAACACCTTCATCCAACCTTCATTTCCCTTTTCCCATCATTTTTCCACCTTCAAACTTCCAAAAACAACTTTCGGCCTCCTCCTGTAGAACCTCCTGTAGATCCCTTGCAGCCTCCTATAGAAGTTCATGCGAGTGATTTTTCGAAGTCTGATCACAATGGAAGTCTCTAGAAGGGTACTATGGACTTGTTAGGACCTATCCACACCTTTCTCACTTATTGCAAAAGTCAACTCCATCTTCCTTGTCCACCACACCTCTGCACAGTCACACCCAGTCAAACCATAAGCATAATAATTCCACATAAAATTACTCAAAAGTACAAAAATATGACTTCTTCCCATATCTCTTCAGAAGTAGCTTGAGTAAATACAATTTGCCTTTTCAGTAATCAATGGCACCCATTTCAGTAGTTTCCATCTCTTTTCTTGCACAACTAGGGTTTGCTAGGGTTTGCATTTCATTTCAGTTTTCCTTCTCTTTCTGCAAGTAGAATAGCCTCTATAGAGTTAGCTTTCTTCCATCATAGTAGAAGCTTCTTCTGGGAACTCATAGAAGTTGGCTTAAGCTCCTAGTGAACTTTTGCCAGCTGATCAAGTGACATCCTATAGTAAGAACTAATACTTTTTCATACAGCACCATCGCCTCCAAGTTTGTTACGAACTATGAGGTTGATAAAAGTAAAGAAGGAAGCCCCAGGAGTTGTAGCGTTATTGCTACAATAATGAAGGTCACCAATAACTAACAGAGGTGGTGAATACATCTCAAATGACTTCCTACATTTGTATAGGGATCATGGAACTCACAAGAAATTTACAACAAGATACACACATCAACAAATGGTGTCAGAAAAAGGAAAAATAGGACCATTATGGAAATGGACCGGAGTATGTTGAAGGAAAGAATTTTCCAAATTACTGCTCAGTTGAATTTTTTTCTTACGTAGCATACATTATAAATAGATGTTCGACAAAAAGTGTTAATAACACAGTTCCTGAAGAATCATGGAGTGGAATGAAACACAATGTGAGTCATATGAGAGTGTTTGGATGTGTGGCTTATGCACATGTCCTAGATGAATTAAGAAGGAAGTTACACAAAAATGGGGAGAAATTCAGATTTTTTTAGATACAATAATGAATCAAAGGTATATAAGATTCATAATTAGTAGAGATGTGAAGTTGATATAAGAGGAAGAATGGGATGAAATTTTGGAGAAGACAATCAATATAAAAATAAGTATAACGCAAGAAGAAAATGTGGAATGGGCATCAACAAGTAATTCCTCAATGGTGATTCCTTGTACACCAATTCAAGCTCAGCAAAATGGACATAAAGTGACATTTTTAGCCAACAATAGGACAATGCTGCACAATAAAGCAAATACTCATCCAAGTGCACCACAAAGATCAAAAAATCCATATTCTTGAGGTTCAACATCAAGTGACATGTCTGTAAGGACTCCGGACGCCACATATCTCCACAATAGTATGATATTGTCCACTTTGGGTCTAAGCCCTAAAGGATTTGCTCTTGTGCTTTACCCCAAAAGGCCTCATACCAATGGAGATATTTGTCCATCCTTATATACCCATGATCCTCCCCACTTCTAGTCAATGTGGGACCTCTCCTCAAACAATTATCCAGCTATCCACTCTCTACCAACCAGGATTCTCTACTCCAATGCATTGGAAGCACACACCTTACATGGAGCACCACCTGCCTCGAGAGCTTGCTCTATCCCAGGTCAACTCCTCTTCACCGTGTTGGGACTAGGACACGGATCCCATCATGCTATTATCGGGGCCCACCACCTTAATTTGGCATTCCGAGGATTCATCCACTTGGCTAACTTCAAAACTTGGCTCTGATACCACTTGTAAGGACTCTAGACACCACATATCTCCACAATAGTATGATATTGTCCACTTTGGACCTAAGCCCTCATGGATTTGCTCTCAGGATTTACCCTAAAAGGCCTCATACCATGGAGATATTTGTCCATCCTTACATATCCATGATCCTCCCCACTTCTAGTCAATGTGGGACTTTGGTCGTATACCCAACAATGTCAAGTCCATCTTCAACAAGCATAAGAAGAAACAAATTCATAAATTTAAGTGAAATTTATGAGCAGAATGAAGTTGACAATAGGGTAGGTTTTAATTCTTTGTTTGTTTTATTTTTTCATATAGATGATTCAATTGAATTTGAATATGAAATCAAGGAAGAAAAATGGATAGCAGCAATGAATTAATAAATGGAGGCAATAGAAAATAATAATACATGGGAGTTAGTGGATCTTTTAGAAGGAAAATAAGTTATTGGTGTCAAATGGGTCTATAAGACAAAAATAAATGTTAAAGGAAGGATTGAAAGGAATAAAGAAAGATTGGTTAGGATACAAGCAATAACATTATGCAGAAAAAATTGCACCAGTTGCAAGAATGGAGACAAAGTAGACAATGATGGAGATCATCATGCAGAATAGATGGAAGGTATATCAAATGGAAGTGAAATCAAGATTGTTGAAAGAGGAAGTGTATGCAATGTGACCACCTGGTTATGAGGTTCAAGGCCAGGACGGAAAAGTGTAAAAACTAAAGAAAACTCTTTATGGGCTATAACAAGCACTATGTTGATGGTGCAACATGATAGATACTTACCTGTTGGAAAATGACTTTGACAAATGTGACAATGAGCCTACTATCTACATTAAAGAGAGTGACAATAAGCTCTTAATCTTTTTTTATATGTAGATGATTTGATTTTTACAGTGAGTAATGATATCCTCATTGCTAGTTTCAAAGAAGTCATGAAAAGTGAGCTTGAGATGACAAATTTGGGGTTGTTAAGGTATTTTTTTTTTGTGTATAAATGAAGAAAAAATAAAATGGAATCTTTATTTCTTAATAAAATTGAATTGAATACATCTTGAAGAGGTTTAATATGTTGAACAACAAGCTCGTGCTAATTCCAACTATCATGGGGTTGAAACTAAGCAAAGAAGATTGCAACAACAATGTCAATTAAACACTATACAAAAGTATTGTTGGGACTTTGATGTATTTAAAAGAACCAAGACTAGATTTAATGTATGCAATTATTTGAGCTTCAATATTCATACAGACACCAAAGGAGCAACACTGCCAAGCAACCAAAATAATTCTAACATATGTTAATAGGACAAAGGAATACGGTATGTGGTACACCACAAGAAATGTTTTTAGGTTGGTTGGATACACTGGCAGTGGCTGGGTAGGTGGAGTCGATGACATAAATTGTACATCAGGATCTATTTTCCATATGGCTATGGGAGGCATTTCATGGGATTCCAAGAAACAACCATTAGTGTCATTGTTGACAACAAAACTTGAATATGTCACAACAACGGTAGCAACATTGCAAGCAATTTGGATGAAAATAGAGTTGAAATAAATTGTGCTATGAAAATGAAGGAACACCAACAATCTACTATGACAACAATTCTTCAATGGTGCTAAGAATTTTTTTTTTCACAAAATGAGAAAGCACATTGACACTGAGTATCATTTCATTAAAGAACTCATAAAGAATGGAGAAATTGTTTTGCAACACTGCGGGTCACAAGAACAGTCAGTAGACATATTCATTAAGCCATTGACAATAGAAAGTTTGTCCACCTAAGAGAGTTTTTGGGAATTTTCAATGGTGATAGTTGTGATTAGGGGGGGTATTGGAAAATTAATCCCAACTACACATATTGAATGTAATGACAACACAACCATTCCTCGAGTACACAACAAATCATTTTATATGTTTTTGTTTTCAACTTGAAGGACATCGATAAAATGTGTTTTTAAAGTACTGTAAAGTCTCTCCATGCATGTAATACTTAACACAATCAAGATCTTGTAGATATCTACATGGTGTAAATGAACCAATAAATTTTCGAGTGTACTACACAACTAGAGTAAGATGGAAATAATGATAATACTTAGGGGGGTGTGGATCAATATTAAGGATAATTTTAAACTTTATGTCTATTAACTTCTCCTATTCAAACTTGGCACCCATCCATATAATTAGGAAAAATATATAGTATGGTAGCAACATGAAATCAACATACAAGCATACACACCATGAGTATCATACACATGTGACACAAGATTTTTACATGGAAACCATTTCGGGAAAATTCCACAAAAGCTTCTTGTTGATTGATGTAAACAAGAGCACCTACTCTATTACATCAATCTATTTTTTTGAGAACCCACTCATAGGAAGCACCTGCTCCCTTTGATTGTTTGCTACCACCAACTAGTAGGAAGCACCAACTTCATATTTCTATAAACACTTTTCCACCTTCAGTTTGACATCATCACTCCACATGGTGACACATCAGTGGTGACAAACGTCACCCAGTTCTAGCCAATTGGTGTTGCGAGTGAGATCACCCTAGGGTTTTGGGTTGAAAACCCCAACAGAGCGGAAGGCAAACAAGAGTAAGAAATGCTTAGACAAACAACCTAAATCCTTATTCTACTGAACTATACAGGAGTGTCCTTTCTAGGAGGTCCTATGTTTGGGTAGATCTCGCAAGGTGCAAACCCTCAGCTTTTTATGATGTCTTTGAAACCTAAAAATTATTCAAATGAAACATATAAAATAGTAGAAACATAAAGCATGTTCATCAAATTAACTTTAGATCATATAAATTAATGAACAATTATGCATCAATAAAATATTCATAAGTAAATTAAAATATAAATCAATGCATAAACATGTTTAATATTGGGAACATAACAATATTTCTTTATTGAAGTAAGATACAAGTAAAGTGGAGAAATACGACCTGAGTCTTTCTCCAACTCCAAGAGAAGCCATCCTCTGGATCCATCCTTTCCCGGCCTCAAAAATCTTCCTCCATCACAAACACAAGGATATCTCTAGAAAGATGAAGGACATCTCCAACAAGGAAACAAGGGTTTCCTGAAGCTTTGGGGACTGTAGGAGCCACAAGGATTTCATCAGACTTGATCAGGGATAATCTCACTATAGTATCAATATCTCATATCTTCTCCCTTAATGCCTTCCCATGGAGGTTTATTTATACTTCTTCAAATTAGTTTTTTGAGTTGGGAAACAATTGGGCCATGGAATATAGGAGGTGAATAACAGATAAAACACGTGAACTCCACCCGAAATTAAGGAAATTTATTATTTTTAAATGTTTTAACATATGTAAGTAGGTTGGGTATATTGCGACCTGGGTGTACACACTTTTATCATAGGGTAAAAAAGTGTATAGGGAAGAAAACATTGTTTTTTAAATTTTGGGCCTAGTCTAGAAGGAAGGGTTTCCCTAGGCCATAATCAGAGCATCAGATCTACCAAGAGTGGAAAATGGTGCTATAACAGATACCCCTAATATATGAGGTCAGAAGGGGTACATGATGGCTGAAATGTATTAAGTGTATAGAAGGAATCATGCCAAGACCGAGGAGGAGTTCACCAGAATTCAGACGGCCATGCCAGCAAAAGAGATCAGAAAAAAATGTTGTCTGAGGCAAGCATACCCATGCTTAGAAATAGTAAAGCATGTCTGCATGTCAAGTACAAAAGCAGATCCAATATGCATACAAGTATAAGGGAAACGAAAATATATAATGGATCATCTGATCATAAATAAGAGAGTACATCCCTGAATATCACATATATAGAGCTAATCAATGATGCTGAAGTATGAAGCCGATCACTGAAGTCATAAAATTGATCCGAATAGTACCAAGTCAAAATGGTTGAATAAATGGTAATACACTGCAACTTGGGTGCCAACATATAGGATGTCACTGTAAGGAATTGTAACATATAATGTGGATGGTGTCAGCTAGCAGAAACAGGAGCAGCTAACAAGTGAGCCAAGACATTTTGATGCAAACCTGAGGCCTTCACTGACCACCATGGTACATTTCTACAGAATGGGGATAAATGATCTAAAGTCGACCATGTGAGAAATCGTTTGATTACCAATAATTGATGTATATTGTTAACAAATGGGAGAGTAATCACTGATAATGATGATGAGAGTCAAGGTACCCAGTACAATCTAACAAGTGCAAATAAATGAGATGTAGTTGAACACTTGGAAGAATCTATCAATCAGGAGACAATGATGTTTTCCCACTATCGATAATGAAGGAATCTGCCACTAATGACTACAAGCCCTAAGGTACTGCCAAATGGACTCTAGATCTCTTTCCCAGAGCAATGAGCTAAAGTCGATGGGAAAAGATCCTCTAGCAGGAAGGCATTGAGGCATCCTTCATCAATCTCATGTGAGTGTAACCCATAGGCCAATAATGTGGAAGGAATCAGATGAAAAAAGATGTAGTAACCCAACTGAAGAATGTTTGTGGCATACACAAGATGTGGCTAGTGCACGATAGAAACCCTTTAAACCAATCAATAATGAAAGCTAACACAGAGGCAAGGAATCCACCAATAGGGTCAAATGGAAACCAAGGCACTACACGAATCCTAATGTGTGATAATGGAAGCTAATGTTGAACACAAGGGAAACCACTCAGTTAAAGACCCATGATATTGATTGATGTTGAGCACAACATGACCTATCAATAATGAAAATAGGATCAAACCACGGCTCTAGATCTACCCTCATAGCAACTTGTTGTAGTCAATAATAACAAGACCCGCAAGCAAGAAGTCAATGGATACCTTCTCAAAACAGCACGAGCAAAGGACCAACATAGTTGATATGATACCAAAAAAGAAATTGACTACTAGGGATGACCGACAAAAAAATAGGTCAAGGGACACCGCAGAGAGGGTGACTCAAGTTTACATGTCTTGAACAAAAGCATGAATCAACTGTGACTAGATGGAAGGATATGATAACTTTGTATAAGTTGGTCATTTCGGAGTTATGAGAAAAATCTCCGTATGATTGGAAGGGATAACCAATAAGAGGAGTAATGACTCAATAAGGAGGTTAAGGCTCTCCTATGTCAAACTAAAGCCCATACCAATGAAGGAAAGACTTAATTTTTGAGTGCTTTCTTCAAGGGTGACACAACTAACTCTAGCAACTATCAAACATGGAAATAATGTCCCATTCTCGCTCTTTTTTGGGATATATAATTTTTCATTGTCTTTTGCATTTATGTGAAGCCTGAAAAAGAATAAAAGAATTCTATAGTACAGTGGAAAGAGCAAGTGTCGAAAAATCAGATGCTCTAATTTCTGGGAGGGGAACATTCCTATGCTCAATGCAAGGTGGCGAAACTAGTCAATGACACTCAAAGGAACATTCTTTCCACAAATAAAAGGGTGTGTCAAGTTGCAGAGGCTAAGTGATTGCAAGGGTGATTTTGCAGAAGACATGGTCGAAAAAGAGGCTTAAACATGAGTCCAAGTGAAATTGGCTCAAGGCGAAAAGGTCCAAATAGTCAATATGCAATGCAACATTACAACTCAACACAAAGGAGCCTCCAGGGTGTAAAGCTAGAAAATAGGAAAGAAGAAAGAGAATGAGGTTTCATCGCAAACTTCATGGCGGGACTAAAGAGGACTCTCAAGCCTAAGAACAAAAGTTCAGCATGGATGCCAAATGACAACAAGGTACTATCTAGGGCGCCCATGATAAGGTAGGCTCTACCACACAAATCATGACACTTCTAAGAAATGAGAAGGTTCTATGTCATAACTTGGTCGGGTCGATCCTTAGGCAAAAATTGGAAAGGAATATGATAAATGCACTGTAGGTGAAAAACCTAACCTATATGGAAATTTTGAGAACCAATACCTATTAGAATGGATCAACCATAAAAAAGTCGAAAGGAGAAATCTTCCAAGTTGTTATATGTACAATATGGTACAGGGAACCATTTAGCCTTGCAGCTTATGCATAACATTTCTTATAGACAAACCCCTTGGAGGGCTCAAGCCAAGGACTCCTTTGGTAGTTAAAATGCATGGCTTCAAAGAGTTCCTCATGTGAAGGAAAATCAAACTCCAAGAAATCATGAGAACTACAAGGATCAAAATAGGGAATTAAGGGGTCCCATGTCCCCAGAGAAGAAAGCACTTGGTCAACTGTCAAGACCAAGTCCCAAGAAGGAAAATAATAGCTCAACCGATCCTTCTCAGAAGCAATTGAACATTGAGGATTCAAAGCCACATGGTTCATCCATGGCGGGGTAAAGTCTACTTGAACACTTGGAATAAACCAAGGGGTATTCTGTAGTAAATTCGAACTAGGGTGATGATTATCAGATGCAAGTTGATCAATATTGACAATATTTCTGTTATGGGGAAAACACATCACTTGAAAGAGTGAAGACACCACAACATTCATAGCATAGACAAAATCATGCCCAAGCAGCATATTAAAGTCCAAACGATGATCAAACACCATAATATCAATAAAAACAATGTTCCCACCTACAGTAATAGGAAATTGAGGAAGAACACCCATAGATTCATCACATCTTCTATCATAGGCTAACAACTCACTCTCAACTATCAACAATTTTGGAGAACCCAAAGATTTCTAGGTGAAGGAGGATATAATACTTACGTAGGATCCTTCATCCACCATGCATCAATATACATTCGTGGAATTAACTCTAACCTTTATTTGGAAAGGTGCAATCGAAGGAAGACAAGGCTTGAAAAGACTATCCCAATCAAAGGAGACACTCCTAAAGCTTCGAGAGGGAACATTCGAAGAAACAGGAATTCCCCCTATACTAGAAATCAAACAGAGTCTGTTTTTAGGCACTTCATGCACCAAAAGAGGAGTGTAATCAGCCAGAGATTGAACTGGTTCAACCACATTATCAACCATCAACCAATGGTTGATGGGATTGTTGAGAAACCATAACAGATTCATGAGTACAAGTACTTTCAGACTCTGACCATATCCTTTGTACCTCTAGAATACCAAGTCACAAATGAGTAAGATGGTCTCCCTTGCATATATTACAAGGGAACTTAGGTTTAAAACTTCAATGCTTAGGTTTCTTATCAACATCCAATCTGCCAACATGACTAGCAGTGGTTTTCGGAGAGTCCCCAACATGACTTGTAGAGGTCAGTGACTCTTTCCCAAGAGAGATAGGACTAGTGTCCCCAAACCTAGTTATAGAAGAGGGTGATTCAATAGAAATATGACTTGCAGAGGTAGGTGACCCATTTCTAGTATGAATCGCAGTGACTAGACTTATGCCCCTAGCGTGACTTGCAGTGGTTGAATGCTTATTTCCAACATGACTAGCAGAGGTTGATGTGCTAGTATGACTTGCAATGACTAGACGTATGCCCCCAGCATGACTTGCAGTGGCTGAAATCACATCTCCAACATGAATAGCAGAGGTTGGTGATGGATGCATAGAATTATTCTTCTTCTTTGTCTTCCTCTTTCTCCTCTTTTTAGATCTCCTATTGCAAGAGGGAGGAGGAAGAGGAATCCCAGATTTCTCTTTGAAAGAAGATGAACAATTAACACCCATTTGATGCCCTTGAAATAAAGCATTCATATGAGAAGCTTCAAGAATGTCAAGAATATTTGAAGTGGACCACAGCTAAACTAGTAGTCCAACATTTAATCTAAGAATATTCAAAAAGTCCATCAAGGGTGTAACAACATTTTCGAAGGAAGGAAAATCACAAAGATCCCCTTTTGGAAGGGTACCTTTGTTGGTATCCATAGGGATATTGGTCATACCAAACTTATTCGCAGATTCTTCCCTTACGAGAATGCACAAATGACTTTCCAAGGAAGAGAGATGCACAATCAAAACCTTTTCCCTTAAGGAGGCAACTCCACCCTTTCAAAAGAAAAATCAAAAGCCTTCCAAGATCAGTGGAGGGGTAGGTCAGTCACTCAAAATCTAAGGTCCAAAGTTACAAGACAAATCCACCTAAAGCCAACTAAATGCAAAGAGAAAAGAGCACTCGACTATAATGTCCCTAAAGATGCAACCAATCAATGAACTTCCAATTATTTCTACTCTGAGTGATGAGGAGCGAACACCAAAATACAAGAAAGTGAAGCAAGGGACCTATTGAAGATAGATTGGGATAATAACGGCCTAAGCCTATCAACGAAGGTAATAGAAATAGTTACACTGACCTCCAGACAAAATCCTTTTCTGGTGCAAGCACCCAAGCTTCACAAGGGTACCCTCCAAAAGTACTAATGAATGTGATGCAACGTCCGCCTCAGGTTCGATGGGATTCACCTCCATAGCCACCTGTGTGATCCCTAGGAAAGACAACCATGGGCACTAACACGTATCAAAATCCATGAGGAACATTCATGAGGTGGGATCCAACAAGTAGGAGAGGGGGCATTCATCTTCCTTGTCTTCACTCTCCCTCGTGCTTAACTCCTACTCACGAGGATTTCCCATTCTTTCTAACAATATTGGATTTCACTCCTTATTCAACTTCTATGTTTGATAATTTGAGTGGCCTTGGAGAGTTAACTCTCCACTCACCTATTCCAAGCCCCTAATGAACCTAAACTTGTTGGTGTTTGTTAATGAAAAAAAAAATTATAGTTCATTTTATCAAAGCGCTTGATTTTATAAGGCTGTTCTTTAAGTCATGGGTAATGAGAGTGAAACTAATAATGTTTTGATGCAATAGAAACCAATAGAAACTTAGCTATATGAAAACGTAGTTATTTTCTTCAATGAAACGAGATTTATATAGAGTTCCATGAATAAACTTGTAGAAGCAAAATTTTCTTTCTCTAGAAAACACACTCCACACACCCAAAAGCTAACAAAAAGACTAAAATGTTTGCAATTCAAACTATAATGATAGTGCATGGATGCTCATACAAGAAGCAAAATTGTTTCTTTATAAGATCAATAAGGCATCTTGACAATAAAGAGGGCAAACAATTTAGAAACAAATTTCCCTCAAAACCAACAAAAACAAAAGGACAAAAAAATCGCCATTGATAAAAAATAAAAACCAAAAGAAACCAAAAAACCAAAAGCTTGGAAATAAAATGAAAGGAAAAACTATTTGTTTGTCCTTTTCTTTTAAGGAAACTAAAGAAACTTTCGAGGTAACAAAAAGCACTACTAAATTCGAAAGATAAAAAAAGAAGCGCAAAGAGTCCTTATACCTTGCAATTTATAAAACTCATTAATAAATGAAATTTGAAACAAGAATGACTACAAACTTGCACAAACTGACTGCAACAAAAATAAAATACCGAACAACAAACCGAAAAATGTCAAGAAAGAAAAGCTTTCAAAACTGCTAAAGAGACACTCAAAAAGCATGAAAAGCAATAAGGTCAATCGAAAGGGAAAGAAAAGAGACAGAATTTGAAAAACATGTTATAAACAAAATCAAAATCAATTTCTTCTTTTGGAAAACCAAAACATCCAAGAACTTCAGACAGAAGCCTTGAACCCAAGACACAAACCAAAAACTTGCTTACGAAGAAATCCTAGGCCAACTAGGCTTTTCAGTGAGAAGGACATTTGAAAAAGAAATCTTCTAAGAAAACTGAGTTCTTTAGATAGTATATGACCATAAAACAACATAAGTGATTAGGTAGTAGACCTAACTAAGCAAAAATATTTGAAAAAAAAAATCAAAAAATTGTATACACGGTTGGGTAAAGAGACAAACGCATGCACACACATTTCTAACACAATAAACTCGTGTATACACGTGCCTTCTTGAGGAAAATTACATGTATATGCAACTGTAACCCAAGAAAACAACGTATACAGAGCTCAATTAAGAAAAAACAAAAATCAAGGCCTAATCTAGAAGATCAGACTTCATGCTTGGGAATCTAATGAGTCAAATAATATTGTAAAAGCAAACAATCAAGAAAACAAACCCTGATTGAGAACAAACAACCCAAACCAGGAATAATAAGAATGTTATCCCCAGTGGAGTCACCAATTCTATTGTGGTGAGATCACATTAGGGCCTTAGGATGAAAACCCCAATAGAGCAGATGGTAAACAACAATAAGAAATGCTTAGGAAACAACCTAAATCCTTATTCTACTGAATTGTACAAGGGTGTATCTACCTAGAGGTCCTACGTTTGGGTAGATCCCATAGGATGAAAACCTAAAAATTATTTAAATGAAACATATACAACAGTAGAAACATAAAGCATGTTCATAATATTAACTTTAGATCATATAAATGAATGAACAATTACGCATCAATATAAGATTCATAAACAAATTACAATATAAATCAATGCATAAACAACTTTAATATTATGATCAAAACAACATTTATTTATTGAAGTAAGGTACAAGTAAAGTGGAGAAATACAACCTGAGTCTTTCTCCAGCTCCAAGCACAACCGTCCCCTGGGTCCATCCTTTCCTGGCCTCAGCAATCTTCCTCCATCACCAACACAAGGATATCTCAAGAAGGATAAAGGATATCTCCAACAAGGAAACAAGGGTTTCATGAACCTTTGGGGACTGCAAGAGGCATAGGGATTTTGTCAAACTCGATCAGAGATAATTTCACTATAGTATCAATATCTCATATCTTCTCCCTTAAGGCCTTACCATGGAGGTTTATTTATACTTCTCGAAATTAGTCTTTTCAGTTGGGAAATAGTTGGGCCACAACCTATAGGAGGTGAGTAACAGGTAAAACCTGTGAACTCTACCTGAATTAAGGAAATTTACAATTTTTATGTGCTTTAACATATGTATGCGGGTTGGGTATATGCTAACCTACAGGTACACACTTTTATCACAAAGCAATGTAGCGTATAGGGAATAAAACATTGCTTTTTAGATTTTTGACCAAGTTTGGAAGGAAGGGTTTCCCTAGTGTTATAGACATATTTGGGCACTATAACCCCAATCACATATGTGAATAAACCAAGGGCTCATGAACCCCTAAAAGTGTTGTTTCACACCCTAAAAGATCAAGGTCAACTGATTACATCATTTCCCAAATGTTCTCCCTGAAAAACTACTCAAAACTGGTCAAAACTAGACCATACAGACTATTCCATGCTGAGGGTGTGAGTCATCCCACCTACTACACACAAGGGGTGCAACACATAATGAAAATTCCTTTTGTAGGGTGCGATGAGCTAGAGTAGACAAATGGCAGAGGCAGTTTGCTAGGTGGAAACTCAGAGAATCTTCTAGAAACTACTCATATGACACTAGCCTCTCTGAATTCGCCAAGGGATGAGTAAGATATCATGAAATCTCCAAGTGGAACCAAGAACTATCAGTGAAATGGCACTAATCAAAAACCTAGAAGCTAACTCACCCCTCCGAAAATATCTATAAATGGATCCCTCATCCTGGAGATCCAAGGGCTGAAATTTTGTAATTTGTAAGGAAGTGTTGTTGGTTTCTCTTTGATACATTGTATTTTTGGGTGATCTTGCTTTTTGTGAGGTGAAGAGGGCTTTCATGCTGGGAGGATGATGTCGGATCAGAAAGTTGGGTTGTAATCCTTTCTTCTACTTCTACCTATACTATCAATAAAGTTATTTGAGTTTTCCTCCATATATTTGTGCACCTGTAAATTTTGTATTTTGTGAATGAAATTGTATGGTTAATGTACTTCTGATTTTGCATTGTTTATGGTATTGTAGATCTCTATGCTTTGATGGTATTATGTTTCTTTTTCTCTACAGGTGTTCTTTGAAGTGGGACAAGTGAGAAAGGAGTGGTGAACTTTATCAAAGGAGGGAGGAAACAAGCAAGGAGCCAACCAAAGGATTGAGGTTGGTGCTCTCTGCTTCTCTCTTATATATCATCCATAAAGGAAAACACAAGTTTATTTAGATTGTTTGTATCTAAGATAGCTACACATCTTAGTGGGACTAGAAGATCAAATAGCGACACTAGTTTTCCCGAAAACAAAATGATGGCTCCACTGGGGAAGAGAATAGTTTGTTTGTTTGTTACTATTGTTTGGTTAATAAACTACAGACAGAGCCTGAAATTAAGCTAGCTAGCCTTCGAACTGCACTTGCTATGCAAGTGTAAAGTAGATCAATGTTGCTTTAGTCAATCTCCAGGTTGGTTTATGAACTGAACAGCTGACTTGCAAACATCCTAAGTGCCCTGGTGGTAGCTCAATAACATCATAAGATCATACCCCTATACTTTGTGTTCACTATCTATGATAGCTTGACTGAAATAACTGAAATTAGTTGCAAATTTTGAGCAAAAAACAAGCTCAATTTCATTCTCTAGACCATCACACTATCCCTCATTGGAAATCTCGATGCATCGCACCTCCCATGTATTGTAGGTGGGATGCATCCCCGTTCCCCTTAAGGATGAGTACAATGATTGAATGAGACTGTTTCCCTCTCTGGAATTTCGGTTTTTCTTCATTGTTTTCAGCTCTATTTGGTAGTTTTGTAGCCTATGATCAGAATATCATTGTTGAAATCTTCTTCCTTCACATTATTTAGCCTCTATTGATAAGGAATTGTGAATGTTTTTTATGTATTTTTCATCATTTATAGTCCTCCTTTGCAAATAGTAGCTTAATCGAACTATCGTCTTTTGATTCAAAAGTGTCGCAATTGTCATTGTGAGTCAAAAATTAAAGTGTCATAAAGTCTTCCTCTTCTACATCGTCGATTATACTTTTTCCATTATATTTGATTTGAATTATTAATATTTGAAGTGTCAAAAGCAATCTCCCATTCAAAATTGAAAGTGTCATCTTAGTCTTCCTTTCGTTTTTGAAAAGAAATTGCCAAAGTGTCACTTTGAAGAAAAGTAATTCAGATCTGTACTCAGCTTTCCTTTTGGCATTCTCACATTAAGGAAATGGAAAAGCAAATACATGCATGTGCATTTTCATTTAGATTGCATGCGGAAATTGATTTAGGAAAAGTGCATTTTGTGTGTGCTCTCTACTCTCTCTTGAAAGAATCGTACACTTCTTTCCTTAGTAGTTAGGATTTTCATTGCTAAAAGAAAACAAATGACTGTTTATCATTTTCGATTGAATATTTAGGAATTTTACATCCACATCGCACAGTGAACCTTGAAAGGAAAACTTGTTAAGAAAGATCAACTTTAAAATAAACCTCAATGAATGTAAAAACGCTTTGGAACCAACACACAACATCTAGAAGTGTAGGCTAGAGATATATTCCGATGTCGTAAAGCCTAGTAACTATCATTTTCATCGTAGGTTGGGTGATTCCTCCTCTTTGAAATGACAAGTGCTATTACGGACTTATGTTCCCCATATCGTCGAGTATATATTGGGAGACCACAATAGGCTGATATCATTTATCCTTAGGAAGTTGTGGCTGCTACCCTATCAATCGCAATGCACTGAACACAACATTGAGGAAGATTGACTACTGTATGTAAAGTCCTTAGTAATTTCTCTCCAATTTACCACCAAGATGTATATTGCAGTTTTGCGATTGGTTTGGTAATCCCCCTGTCTAGATTTCCAGAGTGGTCACTTTCATTCCTTTTCGACTCCTTAAAATAAAAGGTCCATCTGAGCACTTATCACTTCAGGCTCATTAAAAGTCAAAGGCGACTAGAGTCACCTTTAGCTTTTTCTCGACTCTTAAAAATTGAAAAAGCAAGTTGTGTCAAAGCATCATAAAATTTATTTAATTTGGAATAACATCCTTGTAGTGACAAATCTAGGGGTCTAGATTAGACTAAATTTAATGTCAACCAAGGTACGTAAACTTAGAGGCACGTGTCTAAAGTCTATAGACCTAAAAGGATGTCATCTATCTAACTAAGTGTCTACTGTGACAGGCTACAACACTCTTTTACAAGAGATTGGAACATATTTCCTTTCACATCTTAAACACTCAGATCATATAATTTAATTAACAATTCTAAAAACAAGGTGCTACTAGTCTGAGTTCCTTATCCTCTTACAAGGATATCATGCACAAAAACTCTTCCTCGGCAACACACTAAGAAAATCAAATTCATGAAAACCAAAAACTCTTTTAAGCATGCTAAAACTCAAATGCATGAAAACAAATTCATAGAAATACTTTTAAAATTCAATGGTCGATTAAATCTTTTACAAGATCTTGTTCAATAATCTAGCAATTGAATTTTCAAGCTATCACCATGAATCATCAAATAGCAATCACAAGAACTTTTAATCAAATTAATTAATTCACAAGCAAAGAAATGGCATCAAACGCTATTCAAATATGAAGTTTAAATGCTATGAAATGAAATGAAAGTATACCAGTCCCCACGTAGGGCCCGTCCACGCGTTGATGGTACACTTAGAAAACTTTAGATGATGAAATAGTTAACACATAAAACATTGTAATGATGAAACGTTGCATGTTATTAACGTCTGGAAATCAATTACATGCAAGAAAAGAGTTTTGGTAACAATTACAATAAGATACGCAGTCTTTAGTCTGCTCAATGTCGTATCCTATGTTCACTAACATTCCTTAATGTTTATAATCGAATGTACATACATTATCACACAGATGTTTCTACTTTTACAATCAAAAAGGGGATTTTTTTTTTTAATCTTAACTGATTTCCAAGACAAAACAAAATCAGTTTAGGTAACTTTGGCTTTTTGTTGTTTTTGTGACCAAAAAGGCTGGGTTTGACCAGCATTGACCATGTATCTAGGAGCTTTAGATTCATTGTTGAATAGATCTTTCACCATGTATGTACATCCTAGATCATGTCCCTATCCTCTATTTTGATTTTCCTGCCATGCCACGTGTCACAACATAAACCAATTATAGGAAGTCATGACATCCCGTAATTTTGTTGAAAATTTCTAATTTTTAACATAAAAATTCACAAATTAAATTTAATGTAAAATAACAACTATAATGCTTAATTGATCAATTTCAATGGACTCTTAGGGGTTTACGGAAGAAAATGATAGATGAATGATGGATTTTTACAAGAAAAGGATGGCAATGAAATGGTACCAACATCTCCCCCAAACTCAATGATTTAGCATGTCCTCATGCTAATCCTGATGTGCTCCCTTTATATTCTGTTCCTGCTTGTGCCTCTGCCGCTTGTAGCAATGCATCTATATTCTTCCGAGCTTGAGAACTCTTCTGAACGTGGAGCTCATGTTTCATATTCTTGTATTTTTCTTTGGGATCTTTTTTATGAGTGTACCATTTTGTCACCCATTTGCACATTTCGGTTTGTTCATTCTTAAGTTCTTTGATTTGCTCCTTTAGTTTCTCATTTTTCTACTGAGTCTTCTTGCTCTAAGCTCTCAACATTTCATTTTCCTTCTTGATGACCTTCTCTAACATGTTTTCTTCCATCAATTCCTCTTTTAGCTCTTCAATTTGTTTTTCTAACTTTCTCCGTTTCTTTTTTGTAGGTGTTGGCTCCTTCCTTCTTTTCTTGTTACTCTCAACTTCCATTTCTGCTTCTTGTTCTAGCTCTAAATGAGCAATGCTTTCAATTTCCAATGGTGCATTTGCATTTGACTCTGGTTGATCATCTTGCATTTGGTTCTTTTGTATTATCCTTCATTTTCTCGTATAAGTAGTGAAGATTTTGTATTGTTCAATTTTCTTGGCAATTTCTTGCCTCATCCTTCTTGTCCTTACACTACTGTTGCGTTGAGGAACATTGCTTGACTTGCACTCATGGATTTCGCCATCAATATCAAGCATAATTCAGTGTGCTCTTGTTGTTCCTATTCATCTTCTCCAGTTTTAATTTGATTGGAAATCAAAAATTATTTCCATGTTTTCCCCTCCTCTGCTACTCAAATTCAATTAGAATTTTAATTAATCGAAAATGGTACAAACTCTTATCTTCATTACCCTTTTTTTTCTGAATGGTTTTTGACATTTTAGTCATACTCTGTAAGAGGAAATAGGGCAGACTGATGGTGCATTGGCCTTTTAAGTGCAACAAGAGTTTGATGTGATATAGGTATACTATGTTGTAACACCCTTCACATGTAACAAATTTCTGAATAATGTATACCATTTCATCCCAAGGGTGAATTAGCCAACTTCTAGGGACACCCTTTTTCCAGTTGACATAGGAAACCCTTGACCTAGACATAAACTGAGTCCATAATTTTTACTTAAATTGTTTTGTTTTGAAATATTTTTCCCCTTCTGGACTGATTCCCAATGTTTGTGCTATGGTATCCTCTGAAATTCTAAAAGAGCAGTTTCCTATTAATGCTTTCTCTCCATTCAATGTGAATGCAAACTGATTTATCACTTCTTCATTGTTTCGATTGAACTTTTCTAGAAAAGATAACTATTGCTTTTCCCTTAAAATCATGACTCAGTCATCATGATATTGTGAACTATCAAATGTTTTAGGCTCTTCTCTATTGGTCATTTTGAAAAAGAAATCTCTGTTCTAACCCTTTTGTTTATGCTCAACAATTCAATAAGGGTTTCTCAATTTGTTACCTCTTTTCTGTGTTCCACTTAGCCGACCTGGTAACGCCATCATTTCTCAGGGTCTCCTTCTTCAATTGCTTGGGTGACAGTAGAAACTCATGGTAAGCCTATTTGCTATGCTCTCCCTTTATAGCGCCTACTGTCTCGGCCTTCTTTGAAAACTCAGAGTTTGAACACTAATATGGTAAAGCACTTTATGAACTGAGAGTCTTATAAAGTGAAACTTAACAACCAACCTTTCCCCAATTACTATAATGATAATGCAGAGTTGGAAGTGCATTCACATCATAAAGACAGAGGAGCAACACTGGTTTGCATAGGTACAATCATGAGAACGCCATATACATATAAAGAGTATTGTAGTGATGATAACGGATATATGTTGCATGAGTTGACTTGGGTCAAACAATTGTTTTATAGCTCCAACATTAAAAAATGAATGAAATCATTTAACACTTGTCTTTCCAATGATTTTCCACTTGTCTTTCCAACGAACGGTCTTATCCATTACTTGTTGGTACTTGGCAGATTGAAAAATGATGGATCAATGACAAGGTTTGATGGCCGATTAAAAAATGATGAGTTGATGACAATGTTTGAAGAGTGGTGTAGGAAAATGGAAATAGGCTAAGGTGTGATAGGAAATGATAGCAGAGTGATAGCAGAGTTGAGTAGTTAGGAATGTTACAGGGGTGATGGGTATAGGGGTTTTTGAAATTGATAACAAGCAATCATAATCATCATATTTAACACTAAAATAATTTAAGAATTTTAAATGTTAAAAATAAAAATTATAATAATAAATTACACTTGTTGGTTGACCAAAAGTTGAGCTGGCATGCACAGGTAGGATTGATCTTCAATATCCAAATATGACTGGTCTTCATTGTCCAAAACAGGTCCCTTTTGAGATGAAATTGGATATAACAGGCCCCTCTGAAATATGAAGAACTATGTTTGTGCAGCTTCATTGATCCTTGGTGTTGATGTAGCCTTGATGATAAGCAACCTTTGAAAACTTTGTTGAAGTAGCCTGATGTATCTTGAATGCAGTCTTTAACAGGTCCCTCTGATATTTTTTAAATAGGTCCCTCTAATATTGGTACTGGTAACATAGTCTTTTGAACAGGTCCCTCTGGTTAGAACAAAAATAAAAACAGCTCTTTTATTGAAATACTGAAGTACTAAAACAAATTCTTTGAAGATTTACAAATGAGGAGATGAGATTGGGAAAACAAAATGCTAATTCTTCTGATTCTTCTCCCCTACGAAAGCTTTGACTTGTCCTCAAGTCATTATTGAAGTGATGAACAAAACAGTAAACAAATAGAACACAGAATTCTTACCAGCCAAAAGATTGGTTTTCTAGTAAGAATAATGGGTTAGAGTGTGCCAGAGTCTGGTTTTCACATCTAAACCATTAATTCTTTTTATTTTATTTTTATTTTTTTAATTTTATATATATTTGTTTTTTGTTTTTTTTTTAAAATGAATTTTGAATTAACTAAGGTAGAGATATCACAGTTGAAGGATGCAGTATCTCAACCTCCCTTTGCTGAGATACAGTTTGAATAAAATCCTCATGGCTGATAGGCTTATGATAGAGTTTCAACCTATGTCCATTGACAAGAAAGTTGGTGCCTTCTCCATCAATGGTAGTAAGCTTGATTGATCCATTTTCATATACTTGAACTATTTCATATGGGCCCATCTAATATGTGGTAAATTTGCCTTTATGATCTCTTTATTTAGAGTCAAAGAGTAAAGCTCGGTCTCCTTCTTTGAACTATTTCCTTTTAATGTGTGCATCACGCCACTGCTTCCTTTGTTTCTGCATTAGGATTATTTTCTACTCTGCTTGCTGCCTCATTTCATCTAGCTGGTTCAATTGCCGAAGACTCTCTTGTTGGGCTTCATTGAGATCAATTCCTAAATCTCCAACCATCTTATCAGTATGTATTTGAAATTCAATAGGAAGCATTACCCCTTTTCCATACACCAACTGATATGGTGTAAATCTTGTAGTGCTCTTCCACATGATTCTATAAGCCCAAAGTGCATATTTGAGCTTCTCTTCCCAATTCTTTCTGTTCATTGCTATGGTCTTAGTGATAATTCCTTCCAATGTTTTATTGGTAGATTCCTCCTGGCCATTGGCTTGTGGATGGTAAGGTGTACTTTTCTTGTGCTTGATTTTATACTTTTTTGTGATGTCTTTTACTAGCTTTGAAGTAAACTGAGTACCTTGATTTGTCACTATCTCCCTTGGTACTCCATACCTTACAAAAATTTCTTCAAAAAGGAAGTTTACCACTATTTGTTAGTTGCACGGACTATTGCTTTGGCTTCAGCCCATCTTGTCAAGTAATCAATACATACTAGGATGTACTTTTTGCCTTTGGAAGTTGGATTGGTGGGTCCTATGAAATCTAAAGCCCATTTTTCAAATGGATCCAAATGTACTTGAGGCTCAAGTGGCATTTCATCTGTAGCTATTGGTCTGCCCATTCTTTGACAGCTATCACAACTTTTCACATACTTCTTGGAATCATTAAAAATAGATGGCCAATAGTATCCAAGGCTGAGAATCTTGAATGCTATTCTTTTGGCTACAAAATGTCCACCACACGGTTCATCATGGCAAGATTTTAAAAAATCAATTATCTCATCATTTCTTACACATCATCAAATAATCATATCATAACCAATGTAAAATAAATCTCCATTAACCCATGAGTATCTAGCACTTTGTTTGATCAGCCTCTTCTTTTCCTTTGGAGTAAAATATGGAGGTGTTCTTCCTGTGGACAAATAGTTGGCTAAGTCAGCGTACCAAGGATTCACTATTGAAATTGCAAATAAATTTTCATCCGGAAAAGAATCCTCAACTAGAACAACCTCATCTAAATTTTGCAGTCTAGAAAGAAAATATGCCACTTGATTCTCCTTACCTGGTATATCTAACACTGTAATATTAAATTCCTGTAACAATGACAACCATCTGGTAACTCTGTCATTAGTGATTGGTTTATTCATTAAATACTTAGTGGCAGAATGGTCAGTATGTACAAAAATGTCATAACCAATTATATAATGTCAGAATTTATTTACAACATGTATGATTACAAGCATTTCTTTTTCAGTGAGTGTGTAGTTTAATTTTGCAGGTATTAGATTTTTACTAATGAAATAGATGGCATAATTGAAAGACTCTTCTTTTTGGAATGAGGCACCTACTGCTCTATCAGATGCATCTGTAAAGATGTGAAATGATAGGGTCCATTTAGGTTGTTTTAAGAGTGGTGTGGTTGATAACTTTTCTTTGAGTGTTTCAAAAGCTACTTGACAGTTCTCATTCCAGTTGAAAGGTGTATCTCTTGCTAGAAGCTTAAATAGAGGTAAAGCTATTTTACTAAAATGTTCAATAAACCTTCTGTAATAGCTTGCATACCCAAGAAATCTTCTTACCTCTTTTTGAGTCTTCAGAATTGGCAAATAGACAATGATCTGGATTTTTATGGATCAGCTTTAATGCCATGAGAAGAAATATAGTTCCTAATACTATCCCTTCATTTATCATCATAAAACACTTTTCATTGCTCAGGTATAGATTAGCTTCAATACATCTCTTCAAAAATTTTTCATGATTCTCTAATGCATGCTCAAATGAATTACCATATACTAAAAAATCATCCATGTAAACTTCAACACTGTCATGAACTAAATCAGCAAAAATAGCTAATACAGCTCTCTGAAATGTACCTGGAGCATTGCAAAGTCCAATTGGTAAAACATTATAGGCATAAGTGCCCCAGGGACAAGTAAAAGTGCTTTTTTTTGTCCTCTAAGGCTATCCTAATCTGGTTATAGCCACTGAAATCATCAAGAAAAGAGAATGAATTTCCCAACTAATGTGTCTAGCACTTGGGTAGTAAATGGTAGTGGGAAAAAATATTTGAGGGTTTCTTTGTTCAATTGTCTGTAGTCAATACAAATCCTCCACTTGCCATTTTTCTTGGGCACTGCTACCAATGGGGATACCCACTGTCTGCCAGAGATAGGATAGATAAAATTGACTTTCAATAAATTTTGTAATTCATCTCTAACAATACCCTGAAGCATGGGATTCATTCTTCTCTGTCGTTGCCTCACTGGTTTGATATTACTATCTGTATAAATATGGTGAGTGCATGTTTCAGGGTGAATTCCGTGCATATTGGTGTAGTCCCAAGAAAATTATTTCTAATATTTTCTCAATAGTTGAAACAATTTTTCCTCCTAAGATGAGTCTAGGTGAGTGCTAATATTCAAAGTTTTTCCTAGACTAATCTCTATGGTCTTGCTCTGTGTGCTTGTGATAGATTGAATGGGAAAAATGTTGTGAAATGTTGTTTGCAAGGAACGAATGGTGCATGTTTCTTGAAAATTCTATGCCAAAAGTTCATCTGTAGCATGGTATTGGTCATTTCTTAATTCTCCAGAAATATCAGGTTGAGAAAGGAATAATTCTACCAAATTATCATTATTATGTTCTTGAAAATCATAGATTTGATTGAAGTTGAAAACAGATTGAACTTCTTCCTTATCTATATTTGTCATCAAGCCATAAACTGTGTGCTACTGCTGGTGATTTTGATGATGGGTAGAGAGTGAATTGTTTTCTTTTATTTCCTCGTGAGATAATCATATTAGTCGATCTACATCCTATGAATGCATCAACATTTGCTAGCCATGGTCTACCAAGGATGATAGGGTGTCCTCCTAAATTAGATTTTGGTTTAAGAACTAAAAATTCCACTGGATACTCCCAAGAGTCCAATGAAACAATTATGTCCTCCAAAATCCCTTCAGGAATCACTTTAGACCTATCAGGGAGTTCTAGAACAATTGTTGTGTGCTGCAAGTTTGTGAGCTACAGTGTTTTCATTGCTTCAAGAAACATTACATTTATTATGGCCCCAAGGTCAATTAAGGAGTTTGGAATATGTATGTTGTTAATGATTGTAGTGACTCTAGGAATACTAGGATTAACATACTTTTCCATTCAAATGGTGTTTGTCATAAGGCCAGCTAAATTTCCAATAACATGAATAGTTTGTGGATTCACTCTTTTCCTAGTAGGCTTCTTGAGGCACAATTCTTTGATTGCTTTAGTATATATGGGAATTTATTTTATGGCTTGTAGTAGTGGAATTTTTATATAGACATTCTTTAGCTCATCTAAAACATAAAACTGTGGTATAGACATGTGAAGTTTTGTTTGGACCAATCTGTCTGGAAAAGGTGGTGGATGCAACGTTTGCATTTGTTTATTTTTGATGTCATCATTGTGTTTCTTTTGAGTTGAAGTTTCATTTTCATTTTCTTCGTTTTCTTCTTGTTTTTCAACTATTGGAGGTTCTTTTTGAAGTACCTTACCAGACCTTAAATTGATATTTTGCAAAGGTAATGTGCGATATGATGGTCCCTCATCTACACTATTAGCTGGTCTCTCTACTCTGTTATTTGGATTTGGTACAGGTTGAGTAGGAATTTGAGTGGGTCTAGGAGGTTGTTGGTTAGATGGGAGTTGTAAGTGAGGTGGATTTATTGGTGGAGGAGCAGGCAATGCTTGTTGAGTGTTTTGGGGTTGATAAACAACTTGTTGCTAAGGATATCATTGATATGTTAGAGGATATTGCAGATATGGCTGGCAATACTATTGATATCGTTGAGAATATGGTTGGTATGGTTGAGGGTATGGTTGATATTGTTGAGATGGTCTCCATTGTTGTTTTGGGTAATTTTGGTGTTGCCATGGCATGGGTACATTCCAAGAATTCTGAGCATACACCTGATCTTGTGCAGAAAATTGCAAATTTTGGTTTGGAAACATACTTGCTGGAGGTGGAGGTCTTGGCTGCCATGGTCCCTTTTCACCCATGGAATACACATTCTCCATATCTGTGTTACCTGCCACATTACAATTCTGTAAAATCTTGACTTTAGAGCAATGAAATATATCATGATTTTCAGTACGAAAGGCACAAACTTGAATGTTTTCTAATGGGCAGTCTTTCAAGGCATGTTTCTTCCAGCATTTTGGACACAAGACAACCATTATTTGATCTTCCTCTTCTTGTCTTTTCTTGGCTTTTAGACTGTCAAATTGAGTTGCTAAGGTAATTAATAGGTCTGTTTTGATTTCTTCTAACAAGTTTCCTATTTCAGCCCTTGTTCCACTTGCTGAAGCAAATTTTGTGGCTTTGGATGAGATGGTTGTTTCTCCATTTCTAGCTTTGCTCCTAGAATACTTTTCACATAAATCAGAAATGTCTTCGAAAGGTAAGGTGGAAATATCACATTTTCTGATCAAATTAAGATCATCTAAGTATTCCTCTCGAATTCCCTTCAAAAATATTGTTCGAATCAAATCAGAAGACATGGTTCGATGTTTTGATTTTCAAATTGTAAACAAATTGTTCCAAGTACTCGTCTAAATTTTTATCCTCTTGTTGATTCATCCTAAAGATATCATCTTTAGAATCTTTCAATCTACAATAAGGTAGGTATTTCTTTAGGAATATTCTTCTCGTGCCATCCCAACCAGTTATTGCATGTTCACCAAGTCCCATGAATCATCTTAATGCTCAAGCTTTTAATGTTGATGGGAAGAGTCTAAGCCTATGGGCATCATCTATGTAATCATATGTCCGACATACTATGTCAAACTCAAACAAGAATGAATCCGGGTCCTCTGAAGCCATGCCAAAAAACTTTGGTAACACAGATGGAGGGATGTTTTTCATTTTTATTTCCTCATCATAATCTTCTCTTGGTTCTTGAATAGGAAATTTAAAGGTTAACTCTTCCTCCTCCCTTTGATCTTGTTGTTCAGGAGTGAGTCTTCTTACTGATCCTCCTCCTTCCTCAACCATTTTCATAGATTCCTCTGTTGATTTAATTCCTTTTTCAGTGTCACTTGTTTCAAAGAAAAGTTGTTCTAGAGATTTTTCTCCTTCTTGGGATTTTTCAAAATCAGTAGGTTCAAGGAGAGATTGTAGAGTTATTTGACTAATTTCTCTTTTTGTAGAGGATTTAGGAAGATGTTTCTTCTGTGATTCATGTGCCAATAGAATTTTTCTCTCTATGAGTGTAAGTCTTTGCCCTGATTTCTATTATACTCTAATTTTTGTATGGCGACTTTCTCAGCTGGTGTTGTGTGTTCAATTTTCCCTAAAGGGTCTGCTCCTAGTGGTAGGTTAGTTTTTGGATAAGGGGTTTTTATGAATCTACCTTTATCATCTCTAGATCTAGACATAAGCAAACATGACTTCTAAAATGATGAATTAAAATTAAATCTATGTTTTTGTTTGTTTGTTTTTGTTTATTTATTTATTTATTTGGGCTTTAGGAATCCTCTAGTTGCGCCTCCCCGGCAACAGTGCCAAAATGTAGTGACCAATCCAGGGGTCTAGATTAGACTAAATTTAATGTCAACCAAGGTAGCTGAACTTAGAGGCATGTGTCTAAAGTCTATAGACCTAAAAGGATCTCATCTATCTAACTAAGTGTCTATTGTGATAGGCTACAACACTCTTTTACAAGAGATTGGAACATGTTTCCTTTCACACTTTAAACACTCAGATCATCTAATTTAATTAACTGTTCTAAAAACAGGGTGCTACTAGTTTGAGTTCTTAATCCTCTTACAAGGATATCATGCACAAAAACTATTCCTCGGCAACACACTAAGCAAATAAAATTCATGATAACCAAAAACTCTTTTAAGCATGCTGAAATTCAAATGCATGAAAACAGAGTCATAGAAATACTTTTAAAATTCAATGGTCGATTAAATCTTTTACAAGATCTTGTTCAATAATCTAGCAATTGAATTTTCAAGCTTTCACCATGAATCATCAAATAGTAATTGCAAGAATTTTTAATCGAATTAATTAATTCACAAGCAAGGAAATGGCATCAAACGCCATTCATATCTGAAGTTTAAATGCTATGAAAATGAAATGAAAGTATACTAGTCCCCACATAGTGCCCGTCCACGCATTGATGGTGCACTTAGAAAACTTCAGATGATGAAACCGTTAACACATAAAACACTGTAATGATGAAACATTGACTGTGATTAAAGTCTAGAAATCAATTACATGCAAGAATAGGGTTCTGGTAACAATTACAATAAGATACGCAGTCTTTAGTCTGCTTAGTTTCTTATTCTGCATTCATTAACATTCCTAAAAGTCTATAATCGAATGTACATACATTATAACACATATGTTTCTGCTTTTACAATCAAAAAGGTGATTTCTGCTTTTTTCTAATCTTAACTAATTTCCAAGACAAAAAGAAATTAGTTTAGGTAACTTTGGCTTTTTGCTACTTTTGTGACCAAAAAGGTTGGGTTTGACTAGCATTGACCATGTATCCAGGAGCTTTAGATTCGCTATTGAATAGATCTTTCACCATGTATGTACATCCTAGATCACGTCCCTATCCTCTGGTTTGATTTTCCTGCCATGCCATGTGTCACAACATAAACCAATACACGAAGCCATGACATCCCATAATTTTGTTGAAAATTTCTAATTTTTAACATAAAAATTTACAAATTAAATTTAATGTAAAATAACAACTATAATGCTTAATTGATCAATTTCAATGGACTATGAGGGGTTTATGGGAGAATATGATAGATGAAGGATCGATTTTTAGAAGAAAAGGATGGCAATGAAATGGTACCAACAATCCTTGTTCCCTAGTTGATCTTAGGATGAGGTAATGGTGTTCACCATTCAAGGATTTCCCATTGGGAGGAATCCTATTCCTTTCTCTTGTTGGGGAGATATTGGTGCTCCATGCATGGCTACATTGTCCCTTCCATGAATCACAATTGGCCTACCGATATGGCTATTCTCAACCTCTTTCGTTCAAAACACCATAATTCATCAACAATTGAATAAGAAACCAGATGATACTGGAGTTTCTCCCTCACCTTCTACTTCGTTTGTTTCTCCCTCTCCTTCTTCCTCTTTGCTTGGTGAAGCTAGTGATACTAAAAACCAAGTAACTGAGAAGAAGCAGAAAGGGAAGGAGAAGAAGAAGAAGAAGAAGCTTGTCAAGCAAGGGGAAAACCATGCATCATTTGGTGAAAATCTACACACTGCACCTTCCAAACAAAAATCTCCATGTGTAGTTTGTAAAGGAAACCACTATCATCAAGATTTCCCTTACATTCTATGGATTTTGAGAGACTGGTCTCCCCACTTGCACCATCCGGTGTCCTCAACCTCTGTCGATCATGTTGAGAATACACGATCGACTAGTGAAAATGAAGTCAATGGACAAAAAGGAAGATCTAAATTTCCTTGTAGGTTATGTGAGGGCGATCATGCCCTCCACTATTGTCTGTTTCTGGACGAAGCTAAAAGTGTCTTGGATAACTGTCCTACTTCGTCATAGCGACTTCCACCTGGATACAAGAAACTCTTGCCAAGTCTATCACTAGTTGAAAATTCGATTGATATACCTCTTTTTTCGATCGAAATGCCTATCATTGAAGATAAACCTTATGAGTCCACACCGGACCAAAGTCAATAGGTGAGGATGGCAACTGATCCAGTCTTGCCTTCAAAAGTCTACCTTCAGATGATATAGTCTCCAATGAGAATGAGAACAACACTGTTCCAATTCTTTTTGTTAACACAGAGTTTGATGAACATGGGGGGCAATCCACCCATTCCTTTACCACAGAAGGGAAGTTCCACATTTCAAGAGATTCATCTAGCCATTTATTCGGTCCCTCCTCCAAGCAATCTAGTCATTTCCTTTGATTGGAATCTACTAGCAGGGCCCCGCCTTCCATCTAATGTTCCATTGAGAATCATAGTATAAGTTTACAGAATGATCATGGGTGGTACTATCATAGATGAAGGGGCTTCCATCAGTATCCTTTCCTCAACTTCTTTGAAAGTGCTTGGTTTGCCATCGCTCCTGCTTGACAATCGAAATTTGTCAGGCTTCAATAAAGGAACTAGTTGACTGTTAGGGATCCTTCCAAATGTGCCTATAACTTTGAGAAGGAAAAATGTTCACTTGAGCATAATGGTAGTCCAAGGGCCACTAGATTATAATCTACTCCTTGGGTGTGACTACATTTACAACATGGGAGCTATTGTTTCCTCACTCTTTTGGGTGATGTCTTTCCCGTATTAGGGCTAAATGGTACAACTTGTTGACCAACTTTCGTTTCCCTGTTAAAAAATGGCTACAAGTCAAACACCATCCCTAAATGGTATCTTTACACAAGGAATGTCTCTTCAACCTCCAGTTCATCCACCTAATTATCACAAGTGATTCGATGAATGTAATGAAGCTTAGGGGGCATGCACCCTAGTTTGATTTGCCAAGCAAACCTAGATGAAAATATAGATTTCCTTATAGGTTATATGATTGGACTGAAATTCCATTTCCGTGTAGGATATGGGATCAGTCCGGAACAGGATCTCTTTGTCGTAGGTTATATGATTGGTCTAAAACACCATTTCCATATAGGATATGGGATCGATCTGAAACAGGATCTCGTCGAAGGTTATGTGATTGGAAGTGCTAACCCATACCATTCACCTTCGTATATTTCGATGGACAAAGCCAAGGAAGTGTTTTGTCTGCTCTGAAAATGAAACAATCTTGCTTAAATACAAAGACTTCAATTTGGTAACCTAGAAACTCTAGCTTTCTCAAAACCTAGGGGCATGCAAACCTTTTTTATGCAACTGAAAAGCAACCAGTGCAACTCTAACCTCATAGTATTTTACTAACTTCAACTACTTAGGTCAAGTGATTGATATGATCCATCATTCACCTTTGTCGGTGACCCCGACAAAGAGAAGGAAATGTTTTGTTGGAAACTATCATATCGAACCTCATTAGTTCATTAACTCTTAGCTCTGTAGTTGGTCATTTATAGCCTGCATACAAAAGGCGCTAAGCAAAGTTTTGCATAGGGCAAGCTCATTAAAAGATGAACCTACTAATAAGAGGCACCTTTAAAGACGACTAGAATGAACAATGTTTTCATAAAGTTCAAGCTTGTTAAAAAATAAACCTAGCAATGAGCAGCGTTACCACAGGGTTCCAGCTTGTTAAAAAGTAAACCCACCACTAAGAATAGTTTATAAGGATTCAAGATCATTAAAAAATGAATCGGCCCTTGGTAAATAACCTTTGTGATCACATTGATATCAGCCTTTTGATCCTTGCTCTTGTTCTTACCATCACCTCCACCCTTTTAGTAGACCATACGCTTCCACTTGATTGTTTACCCTTTTTAGGAACAGCCACAACGAGTTATTCTATTAGCCACCCTTGTTACACTGTTGTCTTTGAGAAGTTCCAAGCTTACCTAGAACTAGTTGCTACATGGATACGTCACTCGTTCCTCAAAAACGAGTCTCTTTTGAGCTCTTTTTAGACTCGTAAAATATGAAAAGATCACCAAGCTATTGGCATTTCTAGCTCGTTAAAGTAAAAGGAGGTTCCATCCCTCCTTTATATTTTAATCTTTTTGGACCTGAGGGATCATTACACAAAAAGATCGAGTTCTTGTCTTGTTCTGCTTGCTAAAACTATTCAAAAGTCACCCCTTTCATATTATTTTATACGTTTTTCAGACTTAAGGTATTATACCATGAAAAAGGACTACTGGAGTTTCCTTTCAATTTATTTTCAAACTCTCTAAACATGAAAAGAACCCAGTTTTCTTGGTTGTTAAACTCGTTAAAACAATAGTGAAAAACCTATCCATCCAGACGAGAGCGAGTTTCATTGTCTCTAGGCTTGCAAAAACATAGCGACAAGCTTTCCTGAAGGACAAATTATAGACTGAACATATGTTATCCCCCTCAAGCTTGAAAAAAATAAAGAGGTATTGGTTAGCAATGACTGGGGAAAAAGGGGAGAAAACTTGAAGAACTTCATTGATAGTAGGTCGCTCTTGAACATGACAATTTCACTCCATCACCATGATTAAGTTGGGTTGGGTTATTCCATTCACCATCACCATTGGTCCTCCATACCATCCATGGGGTTAACGCTACCAATCCATCACAGTGTCATCAATATGTTCAAGAGAAGTTGCTCAGAGAATTCACCAACCCAGCTAATGCCTCATCCACTGCAATACCTTCACTCTCCATTTTTCATGATAGCCACCCCTGAATGTTGTATCATTAAATTGTTTTCACCTCTAGAAAATCATTTGCTTCTTTTCGTGTCATAGATGTGGGATTCATTAAAGCCCTCCTACGGTGATTCACTTCTTGTCGACATCAGCTCATTATCCAAGAAGTTGACTTAGGAATAACCCTTTCAGTACTTTGAAGCTTGCATGGCTCAATGGCAAGTTTCTCGCTTCTGGTGACAGGTTTACATCAATGGTCTTCGACCGAAAGATTTTGCGTGGTGTTTGACATCAGATCCTATATTCACACCACGTGAATTGTACTGTAGTACCTTCAGGGTCATTATCATTATCAGTGATTCCTCTCGCACCTATTAACATCTTACATCATTAGCTAGTAATCAGGTGATGTCTTTCTAGGTTCGACTTCAGGACATCTTTTCACATGGATCAACTTGTACATCGTGTAAAGATTGAACAAGTTTGAAGACCCTAGATCTTGTTTCATCCATATGGGTTGCGATATATTTAGGAAAATAAAGACATCAAATGTACTTCATAGCTACATGGATGATCATCCAAGCTAAGGGATGATGGCTATACAAGAATCACCAGTCTGCAACAGCAGATGATTATCTGTCCTGTGTACATGAAAATGAATTTATAAAGCTGACCATGGGAATGACCACCTCAGCTAGATCATGAAAATAATATGAAGATAATGTATTATATTGTATTTTATACAGGTCACCTTCCAGTTCAAAAAACCTCAGATAAATGATAAAGCATTTCACCCGACATTAGAAGGTTTACGACCTCATGTTTTAGGGGGCAACTGTTATAGACATATTTGGGCAATGCAACCCCAATCACATATGTCGATAAACCAAGGGATCTTAAGCCCCTAAAAGTGTTGTTTCACACCCTAAAATATCAAGGTCAACTGATTACATCATTTCCCAGAAGTTCTCCTTGAAAAACTACTTAGAATTGGTCAAAACTGGACCATACAGATTGCTCCATGCTGAGGGTGTGATGCATCCCATATATTACACACAAGGGGTGTGATGCATACTGAAAATTCCTCACGTAGGGTGCGATGAATGAGAGTAGACAAATGGCAGAGGCAAATTTCTAGGTGGAAACTCATAGAATCTTCTAGAAACTGCTCATATGACACTTGCCTCTCTGAATACGCCTAGGGATGAGTAAGAGATCATGAAATCTCCAAGTGGAACCAAAAAATATCAGTGAAATGACACTAATAAAAAACCCAAAAGCTGGCTCACCCCTCTGCAAATATCTATAAATGAATCCCTCATCCCAGAGATCCAAGGGCTGGAATTTTTTAATTTGTCAAGAAGTGTTGTTGGTTTCTCTTTGAGACATTGTATTCTTGGGTGATCCTTATTTTCATGAGGTGAAGAGGGCTTTCATGCTGGGAGGATGATGCTGGATCAAACATCTAGGTTGTAATCCTCTCTTCTACTTCTACTATCAATAAAGTTATTTGAGTTTTCCTCCATATACTTGTGTACTTGTAAATATTGTATTTGTGAATGCAATTGTATGGTTAATGTACTTCTGATTCTACATTGTTTATGGTATTATAGATATCTATGATTTGATGGTATTTTATTGCTTTTCCTCTATAGGTGTTCTTTGAAGCAGGACAAGTGAGAAAGGAGTGGCGAACTCTATCAAAGGAGAGAGGAAGCAAGCAAGGAGCCCAGTGAAGGATTGATGTTAGTGCTCTCTACTTCTCTCTTACCTATCATCCATAAAGGAAAACACAAGTTTCTTTTAATTGTTTGTTTCTAAGAGAGCTACCCATCTTAGTGGGACTAGCAGATCAAATAGCGACACTAGTTTTCCCGGAAACACCTGGGCCATAATCAGAGCATCTGATCTACCAAAAGTGGTAAATGGACAACAATTAGCCTACCTAATAAGGTTGAATATGCCTACCATGTGTCCTTTCATACTCCCATGTCACGTTGACATTAGCTACCACTTGTCCCTTATCGGAGCCAATCAGATCCTACCATGTGTCCTTATTGGATCCAATCACATACTACCATGTGTCCTTATCAGAGCCAATCACATCTTCCCATGTGTCCTGCTAGAGGAGAGAGAAGAGGACACGCCAACCTTAGTTTTACACTGAAATGCTTTGTTAAATTTTCTTTTGACATTCTTCAATGCTTTTAAGGGCTTATTGGCACTTATCGATATCACAACATTTTAAAGGTTCCTCACTTGAGAAAGTTCTAATATTGCAATTTCTGATATGTCGATGTTCTTATACATCGATATCCAAGATTTCAATATCCTCCAACCTTCAATATAGTGTGCTCTAATGTATCAGACCTCCTATATTGTGATATCACCGATATACCAAAATCTAACATTCCAATGCACCGATACGCTGATCTATGGGGTTCCGATCTCCCAATGTGCCGATATGTTGAACTTCGATTATCGATGTGCTAATATGATGGCCTTCAATCATCGATGCATTGATATGGTGACCTACAGTTGCTAATGTGATCATATGTTGATGTGTTGATCTTCTTATCTAAGATATGTTGGACCTTCCATATTCCATCCTTATTAGGACTTCAAGTCCATGATCATCGGCAAACCATAACTTTTGAACCAAGAATTGATTTTTGGACTTTCAAATATCGATGGAAATATATTCTAGAGCACATTTTAATGGAGAGGGTCCGATGTAGGCAGTTAGACCATATGCTACCTCAAGGATGGATCCAAAATATTTGCCACTGTTTTGTGCCTTGACTCTCTAGAGAGCTAAAATCATAACCACCAAGGTGATCCCTTGCATGAAGCCTGCAACTACCATGGACTTCCTCCTGGTCTATCACTGTAATCATCGGTTTATGGCTTCTCCAATATTCCTTCTATTGTGATGATTCTGTACATGAATCCTACGGCTACCATGAGTTTCCTCTTGGGCCATCACAACCAACATTTGTTGCGCCAAGCATCTAAGCTAGTCTGGTTGATATCAATTCAATAGTCCAACAATCTCCCCCTTTGGAATTGATGGAAACACTCTATCCTTCTTTTCGTGTGATGGCCAAACCTCATACTCCTTCCACACATCTCATTTCATGAGACACCAATGGTATGCTTTCTTCTACATAGGTCATCACAGTTTCTCCCCAAACTCTCTCCCACTTTGACATCAATGGAAAGGAGATAGAAGCTAACTTTATCTCCCCATGAAATCACTTGGCTATGAACCTGAGATTCCATTTGTTGAGATGTGCATTCTACCTCGCAGACATCTCTTCCAGGACCGTCACTGTTGCTACTCCATAAACTAGGAATATGTGATATGATCCCCCTAAACATATACCACATATGGCTTGAATGCCTCCAATTTTGGACACCTTATGGATGTTTGTTGAACGCTCCCTCCCCTAATCCATCCGTTGTATCAAAAATATCGATACCCATTAAACTACTCATGGTATTGCTGCTACTGCAAATACCAATGAATGATAACTTGTTTCATCTCACACTTCTTCATTGCTACTATTGCTTCCAAGATTGTGGTCACATTATTTGAGCATTTCCACTTCTCCCCTTGAGATCATACTCATACAATAGGGATTGATTTTCAACTAATACCAATTCCTCTAGAGGAAATGATACAAATAGAAAAATGTACCAAGATAGCTCTAATATTTATTTTCTCAAAAATAAATGTCCATTTGCACATAAGGTTACTCAACATGAGCCCAACACAACCAATTGACATAGTGATACCAGTTGAGGGTTAAGGGACATGGAAATATTGCACTAATTGTGTTTCATGAACACAAGACTACTATGCATAATGAAACTTACAACTTGAATGAAATAAGGGTATTTCACCAAACATGCAGAGCTTTCAATTTGTTAGTAATCTTCTTTTCTGAGGCTTCCCATTGTTTTCCACTATTCCTTATCAAATAAACTCCCCTTGAGCCAACACTCTTTGATCTCATGCAAAACATTTCTCGCCTCTGCATGGGGACTGATTTTTTCGACCTGACTTGACTGTGAGCCTCTTGTCATTCCACAGTTCCATTGCAACCCATCTTCTTCCCACAACATAAGATATTATTGTGTACTGTTCATGTGGGATGCACTTCTCCTTTTCAATGCAAATACATTCAATGTAAACCAATTTATTCTTGTAATGAGTAAGAAAACACAACCATACCTTGATCAATCAGATGCACTTTTGTTTTCATCCTTTTTGGATTCCTACGTCTAATTTATTTAACCTCCCTTGAGGCCATTCTATTCCTTTAGTGAAGAGAAAAATGATCTACTCCCCCTGAGCACATCATCCCCCTTCTTCCTCCATACCATCAATGGTTGAGTGCTATTACACAACATTTTTCTCATTGTCCCCGTACTCCCCATTCCTTGATCCTAAAGGACCTCTACAGTGAACCCTACATGCTTTCCTTCCATGAAGAAACTCCCATTGTGTCCCTCTTTATATTGCAAAACAATTCTCTTTTGAAACATTTCACAAAAATCTTATGTTTTTCCTAGTTTACAAGACCGACAACAATGACCCTTTTCCTCCTCGTGCCAATATGCAGGGATTAACACTATCCCTAGTGTTGACCGGAGCGACTGAGATTTGTTTCAGTCACACCAATCCTCTTTTGGAAAGCTTTTAAATAAGGAGTCAAAGCTTCCAGCTCTAGGAGCTTCACAACAGAAGTATGGTAAATGGTTGGGCCAGATGTAGTCGAGGATGTCAATTTGGGCTACTTTGCCCTATAAGGATGGAACTACCTCAAGAGATAAGACCTTCTCCCATGAGAAGAGGAATAATCTCCCATCCATTCATCCTATATAAACCTCCATTTTTCCCAAGCACAAGCTAGTGTTAATGTTGGTGTGCTAGTGCTAATGAAGTTTGGAGTAAACAACAAGCTATTCATAGTTGTAGCTCTGTAGTTGTGTGAGGAAGAAGTGTGAATTTGGTTTAGTGTGAAGCCTAAAGGGGAGAGCGTTAAAACTATCATTGTTGAGGCCATCATGGAATGTTAACAGAAGTGTGTGGGAACCTAGTTTTGTTGAAGGAGAACAACAACGTCAAGACAATGGTTGTAATCTCTTCTTGATTCAATATATATGCAACTATCGCTTGATTTCCTACATAATGTGTTATCTTACATGTTTATGGCTTAATGTTTCTTAACTTGTTAAGTAGGCTGAACTACAATTTTTCTATTATCACAATCGTTGTTTGCTATTGTTTACTTGTTTCAAGTGTTTGAAGAAGGAAATGGGAAATAGCTAGAGTGAGCAAGCAAGGTCATCACCAAATCAGATAAGCGTAATAAGATGTAGGCCCTCTTAATTAGTTCTAACCTAAGGAAATCTTCCATAAAATGTATCGATTATGGCTAGACCCATTATTGGGCTAGAGGAATTGTTTCTGTTTGCATTCATAATTTTACTTCACCACGAATTGGTGACCACACTGGGGAATCCAATCCTTCCTTTTGTTTGCTTGGAATTTCATGGTTTTGTGTGAACTTTTCTAGTTTCACCATTTCCCTTTGGTTCAGTTTCTTTTCCTTTGCTTACTAGTCTGGGGTTGAAATTCATAGTAGCAAGCCTAGTCCCAAATTTTGGAAATTATATTTTGTCTCATAGCATCCTCGCTCAGCATGATTAATTCAGTGACAACCACACCTATCAATGTGATATTCTAAGAAACAGTCACACCGACCCCCTTCTGGAACTTGTTGTCACTTAGGAAGTCATGCCAATGCATGTAAGTGAAGATTAGGGTTTACCCCAAAGCTTAACCAGTGTGTTTTGCTTTCATGATTTTGACCCTGTAAGCTTTTAAAACCATCTTCTCCCTAACTAGAAAGCTTCTTTTCATTTGGCTTGTTTGCTTGTTAATTTGTCACCATTTCGCTTGATTTCCTGGGTCATTGGATGGTTAGTGGCACTAGGGCATCTAGATTGTCATCCATTCAGTTGATTGTGAACTCAATGAGTCAAGTTGTTGGTGCATTTACTCCTTGCATTTTGTTTATGGTCCTTCTACGGCTTTAACCTCCATTACACAACTTTAAAAAGTTTTATTTTCTTATCTAAATGTTTCTTTTCTGACATGATCACATTGCTTGTCTTGTTTTTGGTAAAGTCGTTGTGTCATTAGTTTGAAAGAGATTCTATTTTCATGTATTTCATTTGGTTGAGAGTGATTTGTCTCAAAAAATTTTCCATTGAAGTGTTTTATGAAGAAATTCATTTCGACATTTCATGAAAAGGATAAAATTCTAGTTTGCTGCATCAATATGCTACAGTAGATAGCATCATTGAAGACTAGGATTGCATTGGCATTTGAAAGGAAAAAGAATTATGTTTGCTTTTGAAAGGAATTTTAGAGTGTATTTGTTAGGAAATTAGGAATTGGAATGAACTTTTCATTAGTTTATTTTCTCAAAAAGTGGAGTGAAAAATCAATTTTCTTTTAGTTGCTTGACTGTTTGCATTTGATTGTGTGTTTTCTACCCTCTCTAGTGTAGACAATTCATCGAATTGAAAGGGTCTTGTCTCGTTTCGCTACATTTAGGTTTTGTCGAGCCACATTGCTAAGGCTTGGATATGGAGACATAACTCAAGATAAAATTTAAAATGAACTCAATTAACCTAAGGCGCATTTGAAACATAACAATCACATCTAGAAGGTCTAGGCTAGAGACATGTTCTGACATCGTTAAACTTAGTAGCTGTCATTTGCTTTGGAACTAGACAATGCCAGTATGGATTTGTGCTCCCCATACCATTGAGTATATAATAGTAGACCTCTCTAGGTTGAAATCCTTTATTTATAGGAAGCCGAGTTGGCCACCTTGCACACATGATACACCGAGGTGGCACACATGATACACTGAACACACCATTCAGCGAGATCACCTGCCCGTACTTCTTGATTCGCCGAGAGGTATTTTGCAGTTCAGAGTTGCCTGGTTTTCCTCTTTACCTAGATCATCCAGAGTATTCATTTGATCTTTTCGACTCATTAAAATTAAAAGATCATTCGAGTGCTTGCCTTTTCGAGCTCATTTCTAATCGAAAGTGATAGAGTCATCTTTGTTTCTTTCTCAACTCTTAAAAATGAAACAACACCAGTATATTTATGCATCTTAAAAAATTGATTACCCACCATCTTATAACATCCTGTTAGCCTTTTCTAGATCAAATCATCACTTTTCCCTAAAGAACATTTTAAAGCCTTGAAGTTTATCTCTCCCTTTTCATGTTAACTAAGACAGGGTAATCGTGGTTGAACCATCTCGTTCACCTAGTTCCTCTTCCTCTCCTCTGTCTGAAAGGCTCTTTGAGGAGCCCTTTCCTGAATTACCAGATTCACTCGAGAACCAAGGTGTTGAAATAAAAAATGTTCTGATCATTCAACCCTTTTCATGTTGTCCTCCACTTACTTCAGATATTGGGTCACCTGCTGATTTTGGCCTAGAATCTCTAGACAATCCGGTCCAAACTCGTAAGAGTTTTCCAACCACTAACGATCAGATTAGATTGGTTATCTATCCTCTAAAACCTTTGTTTGACCCTATTGTGATATCACCGCAGCATACGTACAGTCTGTACAATCAGCCAGGTGTTCCTTTGGAATTATCCCCTCATACCTCTTCGGTCATTCGTCATCATTTGTTCCCAACTATAGAACCCAAAGGCGATGCTCCAGTTACCTCTCCAGATGAGTCAAAATTTTCTACTCCACACACTGTCGAGAAGGAAGAACATCCATTTCCTCCTAAAAGTTTCCCCTATACAAGGAGAATTCCCATCACTGTGTATCGGTAATTGCTGCCTGATTATGTGCCTTTGGCGCAATTGGTTTCAGGTACACTTAGTGCCTCATCTCTTTACCATAACCATGTTTGTGCATCTGGCACCATGCATACTACATGCCCTTTCATTATGAGCCCAACCTCCCAACATGTCTTTACCTCAGTCTCGGTGCAACCCACCATTTTGAACCCTCTTGTATTGTTTGTCCCAGTTACCCATACAATACAACCAATGGTCTCGAAGACTGTTTTTTTTCCATTCTTAAATCCCTCTAGTAAGTGGCAAAGCTATAGCACAATTTGAGGGGTATAATTTGAATGTTTTATGGTGTGTGGCACCACCTATGTGAGTAGCCCACAGGCTCACATGGTTGGTATGAACAATCCTTCTTCTAGCGTTATTCAAAACCCTCCTAGCACCGCTGGATCAAGAAATGTCCAGTACCAATAGGTTTAAAATCCTATTGGTCCATTTGGGTCAAGCAATTTCTAGTATCAACAGCCTTATGAGGCTCAAGCTCAATACCAAACTCCTTACATTCCATATGGTTCTCAAGGAATAGTCAACTCGCCTTATGCCCTTTAGTCTGGCAGTATGTTCAACCTGGCTCATCCAAATTTTAGGGTGGCTATGGCCAGATTCAGTTCGGATATTTTCCAAGCACTGTTCAAGTACCTCTGGAACAGAAAGGACAACATTTGCAACCACAAGGGAAACCTTTGTTGCAGCAAGGGTTGTCCGCGCAACAGCAAGGGCAAATGATACCACAACAAGGTACACTGCAATAACCATAGGGGAAACCCTCGCAACAGTTACAACAAACCATGTAGGAGTAGATTCAATATTCTTTGCAAACCTCCCAGCCTGTGTCTTCGCAAGGCCAACCTCTACAGCCCCAAGGATAGCTTTTGCAACCGCAAGGTCAACCCTTGCAGCAACAAAACCAACTCGGGCAAAAACAACCCTTATATACATATCAACAGGACCAACTCTTGCAAATACAAAGCCAAGGACAAGTCCTACAGCAGTAGGCCCAAAATTCTAATGTCCTAGGTCAACAAGTACGAAATCGTTTTTCTCAAGGGAAACAGGTACAGAATCCCTATGTCTAAGGGAAACAATGTAGAATCCTTATGTCCAAGGATAGCAAGTCCGAAATCCTCTTTTTCAGGGGCAACAAGTTCAAAACCCATATGTTTAGGGACAACAGGTACAATATCCATATGTCCAAGGCCAACAAGCTCAACAGCCTCTTAACATGTATGTTGCTTATCAACAACCTATGACCGGACAGTTCCAAGGTGTTTAAGGTCAAAATACTATCTATGGCCAAGGTAACCCACAATGGGGGTACAATCAAATTCCATATCGCCAAAATCCCCCAATAGGGGGAAAAATCATTACTGGCAGGGATGGTCTCCTCCAGTTGGACCCGCTTATCAACCTCCAATGCCTTTTAATACTCAATTGCCATTCTTGGCCACACTAGAGTTGCCATATGTGTCTCACCTTACGAATGATCCAATTCTTCATTTGTCATACTGCCTCCAGTTTTGTCCAAGATCCTGTGTGATTGTCTTAGGTTCGATGGGAAAGAAAAATATCCTCAAGTCCATGTGATGACATATCACCTCTGGTGCTCTTCGAATTCTTACGTTGACGATTCTATTCATATCCATCTTTTCCAACGAACCCTTACAAGTGTTGTAGCCACATGGTACATCGCAATTCCTCGAAGTACTTACCATGACCGCAACTCATTAGCCATGGATTTCCTCACACATTTTCAGTTGCTAGTTCACTATGGAAGTCACACCTATTTGCTTACATTGCTTAAGCAATATATTGTGACACACATCTCTGATAACATCCATGAATGGAGGCATAGATGTCACATGATCAAATTCGAGATTGTTGATTAGCTGCTCACTAAATGGTTTACTAAGTCATTCGTAGCTCCAATTGCTCACTATATAGCTATGGATGGATGCATTACCAAAGAACAAGCCATTACCCGTGCCCAGTATTTAGATCTTGTTTATTCTCAGTCTAGCACTTTACATGAGTTATTACCGATGCTCCGTGGCCATCATCTAATCCCACGACATTGAAGTCACACACTACACCTCCTATTGATTGATTAATTGGTTCAGTCTGAGACCCCTACTAAATCTTCTTCCAAACAAAATTCAGTCTCAAACACTGCTTCCAATAGTTCCTCCCAGAATCCACCTGGCCCTAGTAAAACCTCAAAGGTCCATGTTGTCTAGTCTACCACTGCAGACAAATCCCAAAAAGGTAAGAAGAAAGGCAAAGGCAAGGGTAAAGCCGATGCCAAAAAATAGGGTCCTCCTATGTCGTCTACTGGTGATTCTTTACAATGGAAGCCTAGGTATTTGTGCCTCATTTTTTGAGGAGGATCACTATACGAAGGATTTTCCCAAATGGTTTGAAGTTATTCATTCACTCAAAGGGACCCCAGCTGTCCTAAAAGAGTCATTTCCATCTTAGCAAACTCAAATGGTAGACCAAACTCAATCATCTTCTTCCTCAGGATCTTAAGTATTCAGGATGAGTATGCCTATTATTGTGGCTACTAGATTAAAATATTACCAAACTCCTACTTTGATAAGCGGGAAAGAGATAAAGGCCACCCCTTCTTCTTCTGTCCTGAGTTTTGGCCCTCTTCATATCAAGCGCCCCAATCCTGCTTCCACTATTCGGCCACCATCTTGATGTGTGCTAAGGAAATCCTTGTATAATCCCAACGCTTGAGCCACTCAGCACTATAATATTGTTACAGATTTGGCTCAGGCATTGGACTTCCCAGGTGCTCCAAAGCTATTCGTCTCAACAGAAATTTTTGCTATCAGCTATTGGGGGTATTTTTACTACCGATTCCAATTTGATATATTTTGATCTAGAGAACCACGTTCCATGCCTTCCTCATCAGATTCCCCTCCTAATTCAGGTAGTCATCATTGAGAAAACCATTCATAGGACTGTCATCGATGAAGGTGCTTCCGCCTTCATCATATCAATTGCATGCTGGAAGGCTATTTGTTCTCTTACTTTGAACCAATCCCTAAAAGCTTTGGAAGCTTTCGACGGGTGTGATCCGTGACACTTCAGTGTTTTACCTGTCCTTCCCATTACTTTGGAGGGCAAGACAGTACAAGTTGAGGTAGAGATTATTGAAGCTAATCTCCATTATAATCTTCTACTTGGATAGAGCGGGACACATGCCATGCATTCTGTATCCTCCTCCCTATTCCACATGATTCATTTTCCCCATCAAGGGAAGATCATCACTGTTGAACAACTGTCCTTCTTTGCCTCTTCCTCCTTGGATGGCAATGTTCCATATCTCAAGCACACTAGTGCTCTTTATGAGAGTGTGGGGGCAGGTATTTTTAAAGATTCCACCTGAATGGGAAATTTTCCGCTCCCACCTTCTCATGTTTCCTTCGTCAACATGATCTTGGTAAAATCTTATCCTTAGGTCATACCTTCACCGAATCTTGTTGATACCTAGGGTGAGGTTATGCCAGTTAGTCCTACTGAAATCAATTACATGCAGATTGTTTCGGCCTCCAGTTCTTTACCCTCTGATTCCCCTATTTCAAGGACTTCTCTCGATACATATTCTCAATCCCAATGGCTTGGCACTTCGAAATATCTTGATCCCTTAGTCGAGACTTTTCTTGCTGATGAAAGTATCATGTAAGTCATGTCTCTCGAGGAACCACCTTGGAATGATACTCATCATCTTTCCTCATTCCTACCTTGCCCGGCAGTCATGTCTACTGGTCTCGAAGAGTTCTCTTGTTGGTTTCCTTCCCTCCCACTTTCGAAACCGATCCTGACTCATGAAGTATGGTCAGAAGGAAATTTGGATAATATTATCCAAATGATGGAAGTTGATATTTCTATCAAGCCTAGTATTTTTGAACATGTCCATATTGGGGTAACTTGTTCCTTGGATGAGATCAAGACATATACTTGTCTGTTTCATGAATTTTGTGATGTGTTTGCATGGTTCTATGAAGAAATTCCTGGCATTGATGATAGCATCATTGTGCATGAAATACCAACTTATCCTCACATGATGCCCATTCGTCAACGACTCTACCCAATGCACCCTAGGAAAGCCGCCACTACTAAGGGTGAAGTTGAAAACCTTCTAAAAGTTGGATTCATCTACCTGATCCCTCTTATAGATTTGGTGTAAAATATTGTCCTGGTGACAAAGAAACAAGGCATGATCTACGTTTGTGTTGATTACCGTGATCTCAACTGTGCCTGTCGTAAGGATAACTACCCTACTCCATTCATTGATCAGATCATCAACTAATGTGCTAGGAGAAAACCTTTTTCCTTTTGGAGAGCTTTTCTACTTATAACTAGATTAACATTGCACTGGCTGATAAAGAAAAAACAACTTTTATCTGTTCGTGGGGTCCCTTTCAGCCTCAAAAATGTTGAGGCTACTTTTCAGCGAGCGATTTCCTATGCATTTCACAATATTTCTAACATCATTTAGCCTTACTTTGATGACCTTCTCACTCATTCTCGTAAGCACCAAGATCACGCTGACCAGCTTCGACAAAATTTTCTTTGCAGTAGACACTACAACATTCAGTTAAACGTGCATAAATGTGTTTTCTCCGTAGAGTCTAGACAACTCCTCAACTTTATCATTTCCAAGGATGGTATCCACCTTGAACCGCTTAAAGTTGAGGCCATTGTAAATTTACCCCTCCATCTTCATTGCACCAACTCTAGAGCCTGGAAGGAAAGGAAACTCTCCTCCGTTGTTTCATACCCAATTATGCTAGGCTGGCTACAAGATTTACCCAATTGCTCAAACAAGGCATACCCTTTGTCTGGGATGAGGTTTCCCAAAAGTTTTTTGATGACCTTAAGGATGTCCTCGTAAATGATCCTCTGCTTCATCCCCCAGATTACCATCGAGATTACTTCCTTTACCTAGCTGCAACACCTATCGCCATTTCTATGATATTGGTCCAAGATGACGATGAAGGCACTGAACACATTATCTACTACCTTAGTCGTATCTCCCGACAATGAAACACGTTATGCCCATGTCAAGAAGTTGGCTTTGGCTGTCATATAGGCTGTTCAATTCTTTCGGCACTACATTCCCTCACACACTATTACTGTGATTTTTGAATGCAACCCCATGACCTACATCCTGACTCGTTAGCTACTAGGGGGAAATTATTCTAAATGGATCATCATCCTGCAGGAATTTGATTTGGTGTTTACCACTACGAAATCTAAGAAGTCACTAGTTCTCACCAAGTTGATTTGTTCCCTTCCTTCTACATCTCTCCCTAGTGGTGCAGACAAACAGCTTCTGGACGAGACTCCTTCCAAATCAGCACCCTTGACCAGTGGTATGGTGATATCATCATGTATCTCCAAATATACATGTTCCCGTCTACATTGAATAACGATGATTCCCGATGGATTCAGCGTCACTCCCAACCCTACCGTATTATTGGTGATACTTTATACCATGTGGGTGTTGATTGAGTTCTTCGTTGATGCCTTACTCTCAAGGAGGGTGAGAGTCCTCAATGACTTCCACTCTTGGGCATGTGGTCGTCATATGTCTAGCTATGCTACTACTCAAGAAATCCATCCCCTAGTTATTTATGGCTGTCCATTTTCAAGGACTACATCCTTGCTGTTCGCAAGTGCCATGAATGCCAAATTTACCAATGCAATATGCACACCCTATTATTCGGGAATAGTGTCCACTCAGATGCTGCTATTCCCACTAAGATGGGTGGCTATCTTAGAAACAAACAATCAAAGTCTATTGTTGTTTCCTTTTATGAAAATAGACAATAAGAGAACCAAGAAGACCAACTTGAGTCTTGTGTTTGATTTCCTCTCCTTCTTGATAGAGCTTCACCGCTTCTTCTTTGTCTGCCCATCTTCCAAAGAACCTGTGGAATCGCAACAACATACTACTATCCAAGAAACAAGGATATAAATTCATAAATAATACAGGATCAGATGTGTACTAACCATATACATGCATATATAAACAAGTACACAAGAATATGGAAGGAAACAAGAATAACTTTATTAAGATGAAAAGTAGCAAGAGGATTACAACCATGTGCTCTGACCCAGTATCATCCTCCAGCTAAGAATCCATTCTTCACCTCAAGAAAAGGTTAGATCACCCAACACTATGAATGTACACCAGAAAACCAACAACACTTCTCTATAAGATACAAAATTCTAGCCTCTGGATCTCTGTGATGAGGGATACATATATAGATGATTACAGAGAGGTGAGTCATCTCCTGGGATCTTGATTAGTGTCTTCTCTCTGATAGTTCTTGCTTCCACTTGGAGAATGATGATCTCTTACTCATCCCTGATCGAAAATAGAGAGGCAAGTGTCAGAAGGGAAGCTTCTAGAAGATTCCATGATCTTCCACCTCTCATTTTTGTCCCTGCCATTTGTCCATTCCAGACCATCACACCCTACAGAGGAACAAATCAGTATGCATTGCAGCTTGTACACTGGAAAGGTGATATGCATCACACCCTCTGCATTAAGCTTTCAGTATGGTCCAGTTTTGACCATTTATGAGCAATTTTCGGTGGAGAACTTATGGGAGATGATGTAGTCAGTTGACCTTGTTCCCTTAGAAAGTGAGGCAACACTTTTAGGGACTTAGGATCCCTCAGTTTATGGACATTTATGATTTAGGTTGAAATGCCCAAAAATGTCTATAACAGTTGCCCTATAAAGCATGAGGTCATTAATCTTTTTTATGTCGGGTGAAATGTTTTACTATGAGGATCTGAAGTTTTTCTGAGTTGGGAGGCAACCTATAATAAGATACAATACAATACATTATTTTGACAACATTTTTTCATGATCTAGCTGAGGCGGGCATTCCCATTCTCAGCTTTATAATTCATTTTCATGTACATAGGAGAGACAACCATCTGTGTGACAGACTGATGATATGGACACATCATCCTTTGATTTGGATGATCATCTGTTAGCCAATGATGTACACTTGATGCTTTTATATTCCTGAATATATCACAGCCTGGATGGATGAAACTAGATCTGGGGTCTTCAAAAATCATTCAATCTTCACTCAGAGTACAAGTCGATCCATGTGAAAAAATGTTCTGGAGTCGAACATGGAAAGACATCGCATGATTACCATCCAATGATGTAAGTTGTTAACAGGCGCGAGAGGAATCACCAATAATGACAATGATCCTCAAGGTACTACAGTACAATTCACATGGTGTGAAAAAGGACTTGGTGTCAAACACCACGCAAAATCTCTTGGTCGAAGGCCATTGATGTAAACCTGCTGCCGAAAGTGAGAAACTTGCCATTGAGGCATGCAAGCTTCAAAGTACTGAAAGGGTTGTTCCTAAGTCAACTTCTTAGATAATGAGCTGATGTTGACAAGAAGCGACCCATTGGAGGAGGGCCTTAATGAATCCCACATCAATGACACGGAACGAAGCAAATGATTTTGGAGGTGAAAACAAACTGATGATAGAGGGTTCAGGATGGCGGTCATGAAGTAATGAAGCATGAATGTATTGCAGTGGGTGAGACACAGGTGAATTGTCTGAGTGACTTCTCTTGAACATATCGGTGACACTAATGATGGATTGGTAGCGTTAACCCTAAATATGGATGGTGTGATGGACCAATGGTGATGACCAGTGAACGGAGCAACCCAACCCAGCATGGACGCGGAAGGAAAGTGTCATGTTCAAGAGTGACTTGCTACCAATAAAGTTTATTCAAGTTTTCTTCCCAATTTTCCCCAGTCATTGCTGACCAGTACCTCTTTATTTTTGTGAAACCTGAGGAGGATAACATATGCTTGTTCTGTAATCCACCCTTCGGGTGAAACTGTTACTATATTTTAGCAAGTCTAGCGACAATGAAACTTGTTCTTGTCCATTTGGACAAGTTTGTCGCTATTTGGTTTTAACGCGTTTAATGACAAAGATAACTCGGTCTCTTTCAATTTTAGACAGTCTAAAAGAAATGGAAAGGAGATTCCAAAGATTCTTTCTCGTTGTATAATCCCTTAAGTCTTAAAAAACATAAAATAATACACAAGGGATGACTTTTCGATAGTCTTAACGAGTTGAACAAGACAAGCGCTCGATCGTTTTGTGTAATAATCCCTCAGGTCCAAAAAGATTAAAATCTAGAGGAGGGATAGCACTTCCGATGCCTTTAATGAGCCGGAGAGGCCAATCGCTTGGCAATCTTTTCATATTTTATGAGTCAGGTGAAAAGAGCTTAAAGAAGACTCGTTTTCGAGGAACCAGTGATGGTTTTGGGTAGCAGTCAATTCGAAGTAAGATTTGGAATTTTCCAATCGCGGCAGTGTCACAAGGATGGCCAACAGAATCACTCTTCGCAGATTTTCCTTGAAGGGGTAAACAATAATATTGGGGTGAATGATCGACTTAAAACAGAGTGGAGGTGATAGCGAGAACATGACCAAGGCTCAAAATCTGGTGATAAGGCATTCAAAACGGTTATTTACCAGTTCATTTTTTAATGAGCTTAAACGCTGGGGGAAACATTTGCTCATGACTTATGTTTATTTTTTAACGAGCTTGAACTATGCGCTAAAACTACTCATGAGGGTTTATTTTTTAATGAGCTTGAACTCTGTGACAACATTTCTCGCTAGTTGTATGATAAGAATGTCTCATTTGAGATGCTATTTTGAAGTGGCTTACATCTCTCAAGCTTTTCCACGGATCCTTTCTTTATGCAAGTTAGCAAACGACTAGCCTTACGGGTTAAATGGTTAGAGGTCCTACAAATTTAAAAAAATAAATAGCCGCTCTTCACTTTCACGTGGAAAGGTTTGCATGCCCCTAGGTATAACAAAAAATTTCTAGGTTACCAAGAAAGTTCTATCCGCATAGCAGATAAAATGCTTCCTCGGCGATGTCTATCAAAACAGACAAAGGTTAATGGCGCAGATGCATTCCACTCACATAACTTTAACAAAGGTATCTTATTCCATCCTATTCCCATTTTCCTGTGAGGACAGGTTTGCCAAACTAGTCATATATCCGATGCGGAAATCCACTCTATACCTAAGGTTTTCCTGCTGGAACAAACTAGGGTGCATGTCCCCTTGGTTTCAGTCACACCTTCCTGAATCACTCGCGCTCATCAGGTGGACAGACTGGAGACCGATGAGACATTTCTTGCATGAAAAGACCATTTAGGGATGGAATTTGACTATTCTCGATGTGTGAACCGGGGAATGACATTTGGTCCACGAGCTTGACCATTCTGCCTTCACGTGGAAAACACATTACTCTAAAGAGTGAGGAGACGATGGCTCCCATGCGATAAATATAGTCGCGTACAAGGAGTAGATTATAATCTAAAGGTCCTTGAACTACCATAACATTCATGAGAATAGTTTTCCTTCTCAAAGTAATGGGCACATTTGGAAGGATCCCTAAAGGTCGACTAGTTCACTTGTCGAAGCCTGTCAGATTTCTCATTTCAGGAAAAAGCGATGGCTAACCAAGTGCTTTCCAAGAAGTTGAGGAAAGGATACTCATAGAAGCCCCTTCAACAATGATGGTACCAACCATGACCATTCTGTAAGCTTGTACAATGATTCTGAATGGTACACTAGCCAGTAAACGGGGTCTGCCTAGTAGATTCCAGTCGAAGGAAACGACTAGGTTGCTTGGTTGTGGGACCGAATAGACGGCCAGATATGACTCTAATGAACTTCCTTCCTATGATAAAGGAATGGGAGGACTGTCTCCAAGCTCATCAGAGTCTGTATTGATGAAAATAATCTGAATGGTGTCGTTCTTTTTCTCCTCAGTGACGATATCATTCGAAGATGAACACTCTGAAGGCAAGACTAGGTCAACTACCGTATCAAGCATTTGAATTTTGTTTGGTATGGATTCAGAGGGTTCATTTTCAATGATACATGCTTTGGCCAACCACAATGATGGGCCAGCCAGATTTTCAACCAGTGGAGGACTTGGCAAGAGCTTTTTATATCCAGGAGGAAGTCATAGTAGTAAAACCGGATGATCATACAAAACTCTTTTAGCCTCATCAAGGAAGGGGCAAAGGTGGACGACATGATTGCCTTCACACAACTTACAAGGAAATCTAGGATTCCTTCTTTTTCCATGTGCTTCACCTTCACTGGTTGATCGTGAGCATTCAACATGATCGCCAAAGGTTGATGCTACTGGATTGTGCAAATGAGGAGACTAGTCCCTTAAGATCCGAGGGATGCAGGGAAAATCTTTGTGATAGTGGTCTCCATTGCAAATGACACAAGGAGATTTAGGTTTTGACTGTGTGGTGTGAGAATTTTCTCTACACAATGCTTGGTTGCCCCCTTTTGATTTTGGTTCCTTTTCCTTCTTTTCCTTTTTCTCTTTCTACTTCTTCTTCTTCTCAGTTACTTGATTTTTAGCTTTATCGGCTTTATCAAGCGAAGAGGAAGGAGGAGAGGGAGAATCAAATGAAGTAGAAGGTTGAGAGGCAACTCTAGTGTCATCTAGTTACTGATTGGACTATTTAGGAATTACGGGATTTTGAATGACAGAGGTAGAGAAGAGCCAGACATGCAAACCAATTGTCAATCCTGGAGGTGACAAAGTGGCCATATGGGGTGCACCAACATCTCCCCAAGAGGAGAAGGGACTAGGATTTCCTCCAAGGGGAAATCCTTGGTTGGTAGACTCCATTTTCTCAACCTAAAGACCAACGAGGGAATTTGTGACATTATTCCGATTAAAATAAATTTTTAGACGCTTTTACACAACTTGTTTTTTCAATTTTAAAGAGTCGAGAAAAAACAAAAGATGACTCTAGTCGCCTTCGATTTTTATTGAGCATGAAGTGACAAGTGCTCAGAGGACCTTTTCCTTTAAGGAGTCTAAAAATGAGCATAATGGACTTCTCTAGAGGTCGAGGCAGAGAGGATTACCAAACCAAATGCAAAACCGCAGAATACCTTTTACAGTATGGTAGTCAATCTTCCTGAATGTTGTGTTCGGTACATTGCGATTGATAGGGTAGCCGACACAGCTTCCTAAGGATAAAGGATGAAGCCTATTTTGGTCTCCCAATATATACCTGATGGTGTGTGGGAGCACAATTCCGTACTGGCACTTGCTATTATAGAGTGGAGGAATCACCCTACCAACACTGAAAGCAACAGTTACCAAGCTTCGATGCTTTAATACGTCTCTAGCCTAGACCTCTAGATGTTGTGCGTTAAGTTCCAAAGCATTGTTAGATTCTTTGAATTTATTTCAAGTTGATCTTGCTTAACAATTTTCCTTTCAGGTTCACCATGTGATGTGTATATAATTCATAAAATGTAGTCTAAGATGATAAACAAATGTTTGACCTTCTTTTAGAAATCAAAATCCTAGCTACTAAAGGGAAGAAAGTCATGAATCTTTTCTTCACAGAGCACAGAGCACACACTAAATGCACATTCCTAAATCAAGCCAAGCAATCAAAATGCTAATGCACATGCATTTATTTGTTTTCAGCCTTCTTAATGTGTGAATGACGTTAAGAAAGCTATGTACAAAACTGAATTACTTTTAAAGTGACAGTACTCAACAAAATTATTTTTGAAAACGAAGTGAAAGCAAGAGAGACACTTTGAAATTTTGAAATGGAAATTTCTTTTCGACACTTTAAAACTACTAATTCAAATCCTATGCAATAGTAGTTGTATAACTGAATATCAAGAACAATGGGATTGCTTCCTAAAATTGAAAATGACAGCTGCGACACTTTCGGATCTAGAGACAACAATTCGACTATGCTACTTTTTGCAAAAGAGAACTAAAAATGACGCACAATACATAAAAACATTTATAGTTCTTTGCACTAAGGAGCCGGAATAATGCAAGAGAAGGGGGTTTTCACAGAAGTACACTGACTACAGATAGCAAAACTCTTGAATAGGGCTGAAAACAGTGAGAAAAATCCAGTGTCTGAGGGTAAAGTTAACCCTCCCAGACCATCGCACATGTTACACAATGAAATCAGTATGCAACACATCTACTGCATTCAGGAAGTGTGATGCATATAGACTGCATTGAAGGCAGGGTGTGATGGTAGTAGTGCGAGACTTTAATCTGCATTTCACTCATAATTTGCAATCTAGTTCAGGTGTTTAGGCTGAATAAGTAAAGATCAGTGTATGTAAAACACAGGGGTGATCTAAGAGGTTAATGGAGCCACCACTTAGGGCAGTTAGATTGCTTGCAGATCTATTGTTTAATTCATAAACAAAAAATGGATATAGACTTAATCAGCATTGATCTACTTCGCATTTTTATAACAAATGTAGTTCGAAGGCTAGCTAGGTTGACTTCAGGCTCCATTTGTATGTTTATAAAAGAAACAAGCATAGATAGGCTAACAAGTAATCTAGTAGCTCCCCAGCAGAGTCACCATTTTGTTATCCAGGAATACTGTCCACTCGGATGCTACTATTCCCACTAAGATGGGTGGCTATCTTAGAAACAAATAATCAAAGTCTACTGTTGTTTCCTTTTATGACAATAGACGAAAAGAGAACTAGGAAGACCAACCGGAGTCTTTCCTTTGATTTCCTCTCCTTCTTCATAGAGCTTTGCCGCTTATTCTTTGTTTTCCTAGCTTCCAATGAACCCATGGAATCACAACAACATACTATTATCCAAGAAACAAGGATCTAAATTCATAAATAATACAGGATCAGATGTGTATTGACCATATACATGCATATATAAATGACTACACAAGAATATCGAAGGAAACAAGAATAGCTTTATTAAGATGAAAGGTAGCAAGAGGATTACAACCATGTGCTCTAAACCAGTATCATCCTCTAGCTAAGAAGCCCTTCTTCACCTCAAGCAAAGCTTAGATCACCCAAGACTATGAATGTAGACCAGAAAACCAACAACACTTCTCTATAAGATACAAAATTCCAACCTCTAGATCTCTGTGATGAAAAATCCATATATAGATGATTACAGAGAGGTGAGTCATCTTCTAGGATCTTGATTAGTGTCTTCTCTCTGATAGTTCTCGCTTCTACTTGGAGAATGATGATCTCTTACTCATCCCTGTGCGAAAATAGAGAGACAAGTGTCAGAGGGGAAGCATCTGGAAGATTCCATGATCTTCCACCTCACATTTTTGTCCCTGCCATTTTTCCATTCCTGACCATCTCACCCTACAGAGGAGAAAATTGGTATGCATCACACCTTGTACATTGGGAAGGTGATATGCATAACACCCTCTGCATTGAGCTTTCAGTATGGTCCCGTTTTGACCATTTATGAGCAGTTTTTAGTGGAGAACTTCTTGGAGATGATGTAATCAGTTGACCTTGTTCCTTTAGGCACTGAAGCAACACTTTTAGGGACTTAGAATCACTCATTTTATGGACATTTATGATTGGGGTTGAAGTGCCCAAAAATTTCTATAACACACCCTACCCGCTTGCCTACACCCCGTCATTACCATTGGTCCTTTTGCCAAATGAGGCATTGATTATATGACATGTAACCCTCATTTGTCTAAGGGGAATGGTCATATTATCATTGCTATGGATTATTTCACCAAATGGGTCGAAGCGATGCCTACATACTCTATAGACGGTAAAATGGCAACTCAATTTATTTTCGATCATGTTATTTCTAGGTTTGGCGTACCTCAAACCATTGTCATGGACCATGGCTCCCAGTTTTGAGATTACATGATGGCTAAGCTGACCTCTATGTTGGGTTTGTGCCACAATGGCTCAACCCCGTATTACCCTCAAGCCAACGGTCATGTTGAAGCTGTGAACAAGGTTTTGCTTACAATGCTTCAGGGTACTATTGGGATGCACAAGTCAAATTGGCATCTCATGATATTTTTAGCTCTGTTGGCTTATCAAACCTTGACCAAAGATGCGACTGGTTTCACACTATTCCATCTTGTCTATGGTCTGGAAATAACGTTACTGATTGAATGCGAGATCCCTTCACCCAAGATAGTTGTCAAACTTCTTGCCAAAACATCACCTTAGGAAGAGTGCCTCTTATATTTAGAATGGCTCGGTGAGACTCACCATCTCGATGCTTTGGTCATCGAAGCACAAAAGAAATGAATCAACTCCCATTTAGATTGGTCAGTCTCCCCTCATACGTTCTCTGAGGGTGATTTGGTTTTACTATACGATCAAGCTAATGATAAGATAGGGGTAGGCAAATTAAATCCCATGTGGCATGGGCCCTACATTGTAAAACGTGTTTTGCAAAAAGGGGCCTATGAGCTTATTGATTATGAATGCAATTATTTGGACACGCCAAAAAACGATCTTTATCTCAAGAAGTACTATGCTTAGATTATATTGCATGGTTACTTGTGTACATTAGTGTGTCATTCATTTTTGTGTAGTGTGGTTTGGTGTGTTAGTTTTGAAACATATTTCCTATTTACTATGTTTTCCCTGCTTTGCAAATGTCTGTGACTCCTCACATTAGTTTCGTTGATGGTGCTTACCATAGTACATGGAATCTATCATATGTGGCATGGGCTATTTATGACCCTCACGGTGAGTTGATTGATCTTCAAGGTATTTGTTTGGGTCACAAAACTAACAACATTGCTGAATACATCACAGTCATTGAACTATTGTCAAAATCCATTGCTCTTGACATTTGGGAGTTGGTTGCCAACTTAGATTCACAACTTGTTTTCCTTCAAATCAATGGAAAATATTTCATTAGAAGCCCTCAGATATTGAGAATATATCTCCATATTCATCTACTAGAAAGGAATTTTGATTACATTACATATCATCATATTCCTAGGCACATGAATACATTGATTAATGCATTAACTAATTATGTGTTGGATAGACATTTACGAAACATGTGAAAACCCAAAACAAATCATTTGCACCATAGTAAGAAAGAAAATATAACATATATAGTAATCTATATAATATTATATATTTATATATTATTTAATGTTTGATACATTCAAAACCCCAAAAAATAATGTCTATTCAAAATAACATTGACGGCTCGTAGGCCTCATATATCTGTGGCACGCAGGCCTCAAAAATGTAAATTGTTGGACCTAGGAACTAATCAGCATGTTGATCATGGTAGCAAGACACGGCTCATGCAACACAAATAAGCAATTGACAAATCTGATCTAATACTCCCACCGTGCATCTCTGGTACTAGCTAGGAATGCCTCCCACCGTGCATCTCTAGTACTAGCTAGGAATGTCTCCCACCCGAGCATACTCTGGAATGCCACGAGTCAACCCATCAAGGTTCCTCATGATCTCCTCCTCATTGTCACTTCCCTCCTAATAAGGAGCAACATCAAACTGGTGGGTGATGCGCCTGGCTATTAGGGACATCCCAGTAGGACACTTTGTTCCAACTTCTTCATTAGCAAAATGAAATGTTATAAAAACATATATATATCAAAAACAACTAAAAAATCACAAAATAAAAAAATTGACTTTTACCTTCTTCATCGAAATCCTCGCCTTCTGGCAGTGGCATGTCCGGATCTCCACAAAAGTAGGTGCTATTCTGTGGCCAATCCTCCATCAAGATCAACTATTGTTGTAGCCATGAAAAGAAGGTGGACCTGTAAGACATATGCTGGCCCACAGTGATCCTAAGCATCAAACAGCTCCAACGAGGCATTCGTGGGTCATGTGGCATCCAAGAATCTACCTCAGTCAATTGGTACTGGAAGAGTCGCACCTGTTCCACGAAAAAGGTCACTAATATGTATCCGAAGCAAAATTGCTTCAGATTCCCTGCCTTAGCTTTTGTCAACAAGCATTTTATGTTGATCTTCATGGCTTCTACCCAATTGAAGATCGTTGATGTCGTACAGTTGAAAACATATAGAAATTTTGACTTGTTAGTCTCGTGCATTGCCTAGGACCCTACCACTCTATTGATAGCCAATAGTAGCACTCTGAGTGTCAAATCTTGCACAATGGCAATCTCAATCTTGCCTCTCTTGGATTTGAGGGCCTAAGGGCAATGTTTGGAAAGCAGCATGGATATGCTTGCCCCAATCGATCGTGACCAATATAGGTTGACTAGTTCCCCTCTCCGGGACAGTCCCGTAATGAAATATATGTCTGAGGTTTCTAACTCCATCTCCTAGTCATCAATGATGAATATTTCCCAATTTATGTCACATAGACTAATCAAGTATCGAAGCAGATCAAGTTGGGCCCGCATCCTTGGTGTGAGAAAGGACTTGAGCAGCCCATAGTTCCTCAAAGTGTTCAGGAAATTTGGATCATTCATTTCCTGGCTGTCCACATCTTTGTGCTCACATTCTTTCTAGTCTACCATTTTCGATGATTCTTTCCTGCAAAAACCATATATTTAAGTCAATAATAATTTTTGGAAAATAAAATTTGGATTCCAACAGTGGTTTTGAAGGGAAACTAATTTTTTCGCTATTCACATTATCGGGGCGCCTATTTTAAAAATAGTTGTGCTGATGTGTGATAGGTCATTTTATTCACCATCACTCGGCGCGATTCTATGCCTGGAGCTTGTGCTAATCAAGGGCAATTTTTTTAACAAAACCTCTCTCAAAAATCAAAAAAATATATGAAAACAAGAATAAATGGTATGAAAATGGAGATTAGGGCTTTGTCTCTTACCTTCAACTCACGGCTCGGTGAATGACCTCTGGATCTCCCGCAATAAGCTCTAGAACAATTAGGGTAAATGTGAGTGAAATGTTGTTCACAGCAAGGTAAAATAGTAAGTGGTAAAAAATATTTACTTTTCCTCTCTTTTATTCAATTTTTTCATGAAATATTAGGTTTTGTAAATGTTTTGACCTATTTTGCCTCAATAATTGGATAATCCACTTTACCTTTTTGCGTAGTGACAGGTGATGGATGTTCGACAATGATGCCGAGTCACGTTTCAGCTTTCTTCTCAACTCGTAAAACTCATATGAAAATATTTCCGAGTATTTTTACCTTTTGACTCGTAAAAGAGAATAAAATGGGGGGTCTGTTTTCAAGCTCTTTTCCAATCCCTTAAAAACAAAAAGATAGCCAAGCCCTTGTCATTTTGAACTCGTCAACGGATGTGAAATGTCGTGTTCCCTATACCATTTTACCCTTTTTTCGGGGAATGGGATGAACTATTTACGAAAAAGCTACTTCTCGACTAAAATGGTCAATCAATTCCCTCAAGTATCATTTTCTAGCTTTTCGGGCCTGAGATACACAAATCTATGAAAATTGACCGTGTGAAGTTTCTTTTTTGTGTCTTTTTTGAACTCTCTAAACATGAAAAATATGTCGAGTTGCCCTTTTGTTGGACTCGTTAAATTAAACGACATCAGATTCGTCACCATGACGAACATGAAATTCTCCTTCCTAGGGCTCGTTAAACTTACTAGGTCAGATTCATGTGAAGGATGATCTTACAGTGCAAGCATATGTTAACCCCTTCAAGCTTGCGATTAAAAAATAATTGGGGAACCTTCTAGGAATGGTGGGGGGAAATTTGGAAATATAATCAGTTGTGCTGGCAGCTGACTCGTGAACATGACACTTTCTGCTTCATGTCGAGATGGTATATCCTCCTTTGTATCATTGACCTCACTGGGTTGGGCCATTCATTTTTTCCTTCCATTTGATCTCTACCATGTCATCATGACCACCGATCCTATGGATCCAAAAGCTTCCAAACTTCCAGTCGTGTCGTTGATATGTTCAAGTGTTGTCCTTCTGCAGTTACGCTTACCCCTAATTCTCTTTATCATTCAAAATCATTTTGCATACCTTTGTCTCGTGTGGATGTTGTGGTATACATAATCGCCCTCCTTTGACATGGTTTCTTCTTATCGACTTCAGTTCATTATCTAGGAAGTTGACCGAGAGAATCCCTTCTAGTACCTTAGAGCTTGCATGCCCTAATGGCAAGTTCTTCACACTTGACTACAAGTTCACATCATTAGCTTTTGATCGGCTAATTTCATGGGTGTTTGACTTCAGCTCCTCTATTCAAATTTCATGAATTGTGCTTATGGTACCTTGAGAAACCTTGTCATTATTGGTGGTTTCCTTCGTGCTTGTTAATAGTTTACATCATTGACTAGTAATGAAGCAATTTTCTAACATGTTCGACATCAACACATCTATTCATGTATTAGAATTTGTACTTTGATCTGGTTAGATTACAAATGTCCAGGTTGCAAAGTAGTGTGACATGATTATGTTGATATACATGCCTCTTTCAGATGGATGGTTGCGACAATACCATGGGTTATTATATATGATCCTCTTTATCGGATGGTTGCGCCCATACGAAGATCCATTTACATGATCATTCTTTGGATGGTTGAATCGATGCCACAATTCATGTATCATTTGATAGAGTTTTTAGTTATGTATGTGTATTTGTACTTAATTTTATGTTTTCTGATGACAGACTCTAGTTTCCTGCACTGATTCATAAACCATTTCATCCCTCACTCTAGTTCGGCCTTCACGCTTTAGGGGGCATCTATTACATAGCATTTTGTCACTATCCCTATACTCCCCATTCCTTGATCCTAGAGGACCTCTATAGTTAACCCTACTTGCTTTCCCTTCATGAAGAAACTCCCATTATGTCCCTTTTCATGAGAAAAAAAATTCCCTTTTGCACCATTTCCCAAAAATCTTCTGCTTTCCCTAGTTTACTAGACTGATGCTAATGACCCTTGTCCTCCTCGTGCCAATATGCAGGGATTAACACTATCCCTAGTGATGACCGAAGCGACTGAGCTTTGTTTCAATTGCATCAATCCTCTTTTGGAAATTTTTTTAAATAAGGAGCTGAAGGTTCCATCGCTAGAAGCTTTGTAACGAAGGTATAGTAAATGGTTGGGCTGTATGGAGTTGAGGATGTTAGCTTGGGCTCATTTCCCCTATAAGGATGGAACTAACTCAAGAGATAAGACCTTCTCCCATGAGAAGAGGAATCATCTCCCATCCATTCATGCTATATAAACCTCCATTTTTCCCAAGCACAAGCTATTGTTAATCTTCGTGTGCTAGTGCTAGTTAAGTTTGTAGTAAACAACAAGCTATTCATAGTTGTAGCTCTCTAGTTGTGTGAGGGAGAATTGTGAATTTGGTTTAGTGTGAAGCATAAAGGGAAGAGCCTGAAAACTATCATTGTTCAGGCCATCATGGAATGCTAACGAAAGTGTGTAGGAACCTTGTTTTGTCAGAGGAGAACAACAATATCAAGACAATGGTTGTAATCTCTTCTTGATTCAATATATATGCAACTATCAATCTATTTCCTACATAATGTGTCATCTTACATGTTTATGGCTTAATGTTTCTTGACTTCCTAAGTAGGTTGAATTACAATTTGTCTAGTATGATGGTTGTTTTTTGCTGTTGTTTACTTGTTTCAAGTCTTTGAAGAAGGAAATGGGAAGTAGCTGGAGTGAGCAAGCAAGGTCATCACCAAATGGGATAAGCGTACTAAGAGGTAGGCCCTCTTAATTGGTCCTAACCTAATGAAATCTTACATAGAATGTGTTGGTTGTGGCTAGACCCATTATTGGGCTAGAGGAATTGTTTCTGTCCACACTCATAATTTTACTTCACCACAAGTCTTGACAGAAGCATTTCTCTCCATATTCTTCTTTATCAATGTTTGGGTCTTCTCTTGACTGCACAAGACTAGTGGAAACTTCTCTTTCACCTCCTCTTTCTTCAACTTGCCCTTTTGATAGTGATCATTAAAGAAAAACTTGTATTCATTTTCTCTTTTCCTCCTTTTTGTCTTCAAATCCTGAGCTACTACATTTGCATGCATATGCTTAGGATCATGCCTTTTCTTCTCATCTCTACAGCTAGCTCTCTTATGCCCAAATTTTTCACTCTTTTACCATTTGATTTGGCCTAAGAATGTGGTAGAGTAGTTACTCCTTTTGACAAAATTCTTTTGAAAACTCTTGTCATGGCTAGCACACCTTCTTCTAGCATTTTTGTGCATTCTTAGGTTGCTGCTACCCAACACACTTTGTTTCCTTGTAAGCCATCTATAGTCTATGGATTTATGTCCAAACTTACTGCAAAAAAATAAACATGCATGAAAAGGATTTTGATGACATAGGTTACCTTTTGTTTGTAGGCTTTGCCCTTGAGTAGTAAAGGACCATTGATGCCTCTTTATGTGCCTTCTATGACATCTTGAATTGCTATCATGCACTCTTTATTACAGTTTCGTCGACCTCTTGTGTTGCACTATCAGTGACTGCTTCTTAGCCTTTTGTTGCACTATCATCTGTTTCTTCTTAGCCTTCTTCTCCACTTTTGGCTGCTTCTTCTTAGCTTTCCATTGCTGCCTTATCTTCTCTCATTACTTCTACTTTCCATGCTACTACTATTGTCGAACAACCTTTCATTCTTTGTTGTTCTTCAAATCTTGAACTCCCTTTACATGGGACCTTGACCCTTCAACATTCACATCTTCGAGATTGGATTTTCCTTGAAACCTACACCAGTCTTGATGAGAGGGGATATTTTTTTCCAAGCATCTCATCAAAGACTTTCTTGCTCCCTTCAAGCTTTTGATATTGATACAACTCTAATTTTTACTTTTCTAAGTCATGTCTCAATGAGACTACCTCATTTTGTAGTCTCTCACAGTAAGCTTCCTTCTTGCTCAATTGATTGGTTAACATCCTAGATAATCTGGTAGCCTCTTTTTATTGAGCATTTAGCTCAACCATTAGTTTTCTCAACTTCTAATTCTCAAGCTCATAGATTTTTAGTTGCTCCTCTAGCTTGATATTTTCTCTGATAGGTCCTTGATCTATTTTATAGCCGAGATCAACCTATTTCTAGGAAATATATTTTCATCTAAATCCTTCTCCTAACTACCAAAGGTGCTATCTTCTAAGCAACACGGTCTCTCTTCTGAGACTTCTTCCTCATCAACACGAGTGTGATCACGAGTGTAACCACACCAATGGAAATGAACTTTAGGAAGTTATGTGGAGAAGCTGTAGAACCCAATTTGGCAAATCCATCCAAGTATAGGAAGTTTATTGGGGCTTTGATGTTCCTAGTGAACACCCATCCAAACATATGCTACATAGTGAATACATTGATTCAATTCATTAGTGAGTCTCTCCATGAACATTAGTTTGTTGCCAATAACATTTTGAGATATTTTCATGGGACGATCACACTTGGTCTAAGATATTTTGTACGATATATACAACTTAATGGATACAACGATGCTGACTAGGTAGGAAACATTGTTGATAGAAAGAGTGCGTATGGGTTTTGGTTTAGCCTTGGATTTTCTATGATATATTGGATGAGCAAGAAGCAGAAGTTTGTAGCATTGAGTACTCTAGAGGCATATTATATTGTTACAAGCATGGCTAATAGTGAAGCAATTTGGTTGAAGAAGCTCTTTGGAGAGCTATTTGAGGAGGGTTAGACACTATAGTGATATATTGCAGTAGCAAGAGTGGGATTCATCTGGAAGAGAATATCATATTTGAGACATGGTGCAAAGAGGATCCATTAAACTCCATCGTATATTAACAAATGATCAGACTAAAGATATTATCACCAAGGATTTTCCAAAAGGGAAGTTATTGGTCTATAGAGAGGAGCTTGGACTGATAGATGTTACCACTTTTGATAAGGGGAATCACTAATCGAGGACATTGAGAAAGATCTCCCCACCTATTTGAGCTCCTACTGTGTGGAATTGAGATGGAAGGCTCCTGGCATTAAGGGATCTCTGAATAATAGGGTACCACCCCTACCTATTATCAATAGGGATGGAGATGTTTCTCCCCTATTTTGGTCTTTGTAGAGTATTCCCCAATTGGCATCATACCCACAAGCCATGCTTGTTGGGATTGTCCCTCCCTCTCTGGCCAATGTGTTGAACAGGTTTGGAGCATGTGATCCTTAGCTTTTGGTAAGTCTAGTATCTAGCCCAATCTTGTATTATGATGCAAGTGTTCTACCACATGACTCTTAAGGGTAATTGTTATGAAGATTAGTAGGAAATAGGATGGGTTGAGATATGCTCCCCTATATCACCTATTTCTTGGTATGTCGTCAGAGATATTTAGCTCCCCCATGAGATTTTCCATTGAAATGTACTCCCTGATATGGTTTCAGAATGAGATATGCTCCCAAACTATGTAGAGGGTGATCGCTTTAGCTCCGTAATGATTATTCTTCTTTAGAATTGAGAATGTTTCATCATATAGAATTGAGCAAATATGGGACATGATATCATGATAGGATTACATGTTGAGTGATGATTATAAATTGATAGGTGGAATTCTCCCTAGTTGAAATGGAGTGTCAAATTATGAAACTAGCGTAATATTCAACTTTTGACAACTCATTTTATGGGTTTGATTACTTTGTTGAATTCCTCTTTTTTAGAGGACCAAAATCTACCTAAAGATCACTCAGATTGGATAAGGGAAAGTATACTTATGAAAAAAATCCATCATATGCACATTTGGACAGGTCATCCTTAATAGGAAATTGGTCACCCTTAGAAGCCTATAAACATAAGTGACCTCAAGCTCATTTAGATGTCACTAAGAATCATATTATCCTCTTCTTCAAGGTTTCGTTTGCATAGGTGCTATGCTGGGACGACAAAAGAAGTTTACAAAGGTCCATAATTATAAGGTCCAAAGCTCGCATCTCTTTTTAAGATTTTAGGTTTCATTCGTTGGATCGTTAGAGGACAAATTTGACAACAGTTGCTAGCTTGCAGGCTCAAGGGACTGACTAGAAGACTTCAGTCACTCATACAACTCCTCCATGCGACCAGGATGTTTGACTAAAATTTGACTGTTGATCGAAGTTGACCCCAGTTGACCATAAACAAGGAACATTGCCTCTCATATATTTTGATGCTGGAAACATATTTTTGAATGTTATTGAATGATATAGGATTGGGTTCATTCTACTCTCTGCTAAACATCTTATGATAATCTAATAGAAGAAAATTTTCAAAGGGCTTTCCCCCTTCTAGGGTTTCTCCATCACCTTTGACCAAACTTGGCAGCTCTTGTGAATGTGTTGATTGTCTCCTTTGTCGCAGGATTTACTATTCCATCTTCAATTATTGTTGATGATTGAAAATATCAATTGTTATTGGAAAAATTTCTAATTGAAGAATTGAATTGGACTAAGTAATTAAAACGACATAGAACAATCTGAAAATTTAACAAAATTACCCAGATCTAGTAGACAACCTGATCGAAAGCACTGGAATCCGATGTGCCTTGGATTCAAAAATAGACATTCCTTAGAAACATCATCTACAAACTCGTTGAGTGCACGATGTATATGGGAGAAACTAATGGATTGAAAAAATCCTTGAAACCGTTGGCATTTATAGAAGCTAATTGTTTTATTATTATATGAATTTTTTTGTTTATTGGCATGATAATTAATTAACTTACTAGTCACTAATAATAATGATATAGTAATAGTACATTGTAGTAATACTGATATTGTTGTTCATACTGATATAATAATAATACAATGTTAAGTAGGGTTATAATTTGAATTCATCGAATTTATTAACCAAATTGTATATAATTTTTTATATATTGTGTTTTACAAACTTTACAATTTTCCTTCCAAAGTATGAATGATACCATTATCGTAGGGGTACTTATTGCATGTTGTATGAATTGAAATGCTAGAGTCAATAAACCTATATACATATCAATATTCGTTGTTGACATTGTGGTATTTGAAATGAACAAATTGAGGTTTTTAAAGTTATGATTGATTTACCTAAATTCTCTTTATGTTTTGACTAATCATATTTATTATTCATACAATATTTAGAAAAATGCCCAAACTTAGCATAGAAGGAGCATCCATCATTGGTTTTTATATTGGTATTTTTTTTAAGTTTTCCTTAATTTAATTTTGTATGTTTCTTTCTATGTTTGTTTCTTTCCCAAAATTTTCCTCATTGTTTCCCATGGCCACCAATGAAAAATATGAACTCTAAGATCTACTTCTCATTTATATTTATTTTGGTTTTTTTATTTATCTTGCACAAGAGTAGCTAACAATTCACCAAGTGTAATGGTTTCTTTTATAACCCCAACACTACTGATGAAATTTTTACTTTCACCCAATATTCCATTTAATATAGCTATTATCAACTCATTATTTGAAATAATCTCACCTATATTAGTTAGCTTATCCTTAACCTCTTTAGTTCTGGAAAGAGAATTGGAAATGTTTTCATTTTACTCCATTTTAATTGACAGGAGTTTCCTTTTTTGAAATAATGTTTTATTTTTATTTTCAGTTCAATGGCTCCTAAATTCCTTTGGATATATTTTAATATTTGATATGCAAAATAATGTTGTCTTTCACAAACATTCTCAACAATAGTTTTTGTTTGTTTTTTTCGTTTCATTCTTAATACTATAATGAAATGGATTTGTTACTATTGTTGGTCTAGTTTAACTATAGATAAATTTCACCAAGCATTATATCCTTCAACCAATTTTTGTATTTTGAACTTCTAATTTTCATAATTTTCTGCATGTACATTAGTTCAATCAATTAAATATGAATCTACCATTGGATTTTACATATATGCATAGTAAGATAATATAGTTTTGTTTCAAATTATGTTAATATAAATAATGAAATATAATATTTCATAAATCCTCCCAATCATACACAAAACACACACAAACCACTTAAAAATAAAATCCATTACAAGCTTCAAATGTATACAAAGGTTTAATATTTGGTCACAATCTAGGTTATATTTATTCATATAATTTCCACCCATTTTATTTCTCCATTCTAAAATCCATATCCCTTAATAATGAAAAAAAATGAAACACTTCCCATATGCTCCTTTCAAATAGGATGATTGCCTCAGGTGAAATCCACACTTACAAGTGAAACTAGGGATTTCATACTCTTGACCAATACCAATGTGGTATATTCCTCATGATAGACCTAAGGCTCTATTAGTCCTAATTGTTGGAAATAATATTGTGGGGGGGTGGGGGGTGAATCAGTATTAGTCTATATATGCTACTTCAATTACGATAACTCGTGTGTACACTCAACTATATTTAAGGCAACCAACGTCTATCCAGCAAACTTATCATTCAGTTAATTCATCATATGTTGAACTTTAATCCGTGCATCAATACTTCATTAACCATATAAATAATAACCATGTGCACTTTTAACTGAACAAACCATCACACATAAGAAACACACATGGACACCAAGTTCTAAGATGAAAATCCAATGTAGGACAAAAACCACATCTTGTTGTCTTCTTTTAATATAAGAAAAACATATTTACAATGTTGTACTGGTGTAGACTCATACCAATACATAGGTACCCACCTGTAAATGGCTACAACCTTCTCTTGTTCTCTAGCTTCTACTGGAAGGGAACTACAACCTCCTTGCTCTTGTACTAGCAGATCCATTTACTAGTACATAGGTGCCGATCTATAGAAGGCTCCAACCTTCACTCGTTTTCTAGCTACTATTGGTAGGAAGCTCCAACCCCCTACCTCTTGTACTATCTAATCCATTTACTAGTATGTAGGCGCCAACCTACAAAAGGCTCCAACCTTTTCTCTTCCTCTAAGGACCACGTTTCATAAATTTTCATACTAGATACTCCTGGAACACAACACCACAATCTAAAGGCCTCATTTCATTATATTTTCAAACTAGACCCATCAATAACATTGACGCTCCTAATCAATCACCACTACAATACAACCATCAAATAAATCTACATCAACCAATCACTGAAACTCAATCATCAATCTCTGAATCAACCACAACTGAATCAATCACTTAAAACCCATCATGACTGAAGCCAATCACAATCAACCAATCTAAACATTCAGAGCACTGTCACGAGAATATAGTTACCAGAACATAAAGTAGAACCCAAAACTTTGCATGATGAAACCATATAATAATAATTCATTTTAGGTCTCATGATTCGGATCCATCATTATATCTCATCCCCCATCAACTGCTAAGGTTCATCCTTAGTTTAGATCAAGGAAAGCACCATAAACCCATAACATGCATATTTTCTTTTTATGTCACTCTTCACAAGATATTTATTACGTGCACACCTTGGCCTATGATCTTCTCCTCCTTATATAGTTTTAGGCCTTTCTCAATACCTTGGACCAAAACCACTTAGGAAGAATACCTTCGACCAATACCTTCAACCAAATACCTTGGATCAATACCTTGGACCAAAATACCTTGGACTAAATGCCTCGGACTAAAACCTTGGTTTTCCAACATGTACATGCTTTTCCTCTTGTGAAAGTGCATGTATACGTATACGCTCCTTTTGCTATGTTAACCCACATGTATAGGATGCTTGGATAAAGTGAACCAGCATATACTTCTAAACTAATCACTTTCTTCAATATCTAGAGTTTGATCTGTAATCCTCTGTTGTTAACCTATTGCAAAATGAATTATCATATTTGTGAGTTGCCGTCAAGGACAACACCTGTATCATAATGCCAAAACTAATATCACACATAGAATTATGATCTTCTCTAACAATACATTTTTCACATGTAAGATGCTTAGGCTTCACTCCCCCATACATCTCATGCCTTTAACTATAATAACAAAATAGAAAAATAGTAAAAACAGAGGAGAACAACTATATTAAGGTGAGATTTATTACATTTAATACTCCATCAACATATAATAGGTCTCATATTTGTTAGTATTATTATCAAATTTTAATGTCACAACCAAGCCAAACACAACATTGGTATATGAGACCCCTTGTTTGTGGGACAAGGGAGGGACCCACCTCCGCACAACTAATTCTACAAAGGAAAACATATTCTACCCATGTGGTTTTGAACCTGTGACCTCTTAGGAGGAAACACATGCTCTTAACCATTAGGCCCACTAAAGTTATACCCATGGAAAAACTTAATACAAATATGATGATAATTACACCTAACTTATTACAACTCATTCTTACATGAAAAATAACAGACCTATATAAAAAAAATCATTGGAATGGTGATACATTGAAACACTAATACATTTCTATAAGTAGCTATAATGTATATTCAATGCAATGTACAAACTAATAAACTTCATTGCATTCAACACGTCATGGTACATAAAAGAGATTAAGAGTTACAATGCCCATGAGTGTGATTCAAAATCACAAATCACAAGTTTAATTATCATTGAAGCTTACCCTAACCCATATATTACTTTAATGCATAATTATTTTCAACCCCACCTATTATAGATCATGTCATCGATCATGTCATCAATTTTTCTATTTGATCTTCACTGAAAGTGTTTGGTTAGCATGACGATAAGGGCACTGCACTTCATCACACTTATTTTTCTATGGAGCCTATGTTCTATAATCCAATAAAATGATCAACTTTAGGCACAATTCCAAGATTCCTCTTTTGCAACAATAGAATTTTTTTTTAGTTTATGTATTTATTATTTTACTTTTTAGGCAATGTTTATACATGGATTATAAATAAGAAAAATATTTTCTTAATTATGT